>CAICTM010000623.1:0-56019 GCA_903772945.1 Seminavis robusta
CCATTTCGGAAGCCACATATGAGGGTGAGGTTTGCGTGCTCCCAATACGGAAGCTATGCTGTCCTCTTTTTTGAGTATGGCGCCACTCCGGATCTTGATGCAAGGGATAAGGAAGGCAATCTTCTGAATTTGCCAGGAAATTGGCCTGCATATCTTCGACTGACAAACAGGTCAAGGAGAAGAAGGCGGTCCCAAGGTCCAAAGCAGAAGATAGGATGGAAAACATGATGGCCGTGTACTCCAATGGCAAGGGGGGAAATTGCGAATTTGGAGGGTGGACTGATGCCGGACTTGCACTTTTGAGGATTGCGGCAAGGCAGGTTGTGGCTTTTCAAGAGACAGCCTCATGCTCAAGAAGTAGAGAGGCCATCCTTGCAACGAGTCGCATCGATCCTTTGTATGGGTGGGTGAAAGATGATGGTGAGCCCCCCAAGAAGAAGAAGAAGAAAGGCGCCGTCCGGGGTGAACTTAGCTTGGGCTTGTAGTGGCCAAGGTTCCCAAACTAGAGCCAAAGGCTGCCATTTGGCATGCTACGCTCCCAAACCAGGGGTCCTTTGCCTTGCTTTCCCCTCATTCCTTCTCTTTGGGCATGGCTACCATGGCGGCTGTTACCTCTCTCCGTCATTGTTTGGTTGCTCCCGAGTTGCTGTTTTCATCCATCCACCCTGTTTTCTTCCGCACCTTGTCTATCGATGCGAGTTCGGTTCTTATTCGTACCTTTTCTCCCCTTTTATTCCTGTTAACCATGAAATCTTGTCTCCCGATTGGTGTTGTTCGAAACCTCTCGCTGCAGTATTCGCCAGTATTATCCTTAAAGATTCTAACCCCAATATAATCCCAATCTCCCCTCTTTGGTCTAGTTTCCCGAACTGTACTTATTGATTAGTATCCTAGGAACCTTAATTTGGAAGCACGTTTGCAGGGTTTTGGATGCTTTGCATGACCGTTCGTAGGAATTGCCCTTCCATTCTGCTTGGTACTGGATCCTGTTTTATATGGTAAACATCTTTGTTCGGAGGGAAAGAACTATTTAAAGCCGATCCTTTTTAATTACCAATGACCCAACATGCTTCAAGTTATGCCGGTGTCCACCACACGCATGTGAACAACGAGGGTGTAGGTTTGTTAAACGGGCCGTACTGGATCATTGAGACATGCCTTTAACAGATTTGTAAGTACTGTTTCATGGGAACCAGAAGCTTCGGTGCATAATCCGCAACCTCCCTTCACGATTTGTATCGTAGGGTCGACCTTCGACTTAATCGATAACCTACCTTGTAGATTGGTATCCTACCTTCAGGTGCGCTTCTCAGATGTACTACTACGGCGTCTGTTACTTCCACTTACTCTGCCGCTGGCTTGGCTGTCGTACAAACGGTCAGTGCTTTTGGGCTTGTTTGCGAAGGGAGTGCTCAGACGCCTGATTCCATCGCAACTGGCACTATCAGTTTTAGTGCATACAATTTGGATATCCAGACTGGTTGTGTTAGTCCTGTTGCTATTGGTTTGGCACAGACAAGCGCAGACGCGAATACATGGACATCCACTACTGGTGCATATACATTCACTCTCACCGGTGCTTGTGCAGGAGCGTGTGCCTCAGCACCAGCACCAGCACCAGCACCACCAGGAACACCTGGTGATGGTGGATGCTTCTCTGCCACAGCCCAAGCCCAAGTGCAAGGCCAAGGTACCGTGACTATGGAGAATCTTCAGTTGGGTGACATGGTCCTTACTGGTAAGGCAGACTATGAACCTGTTTATGCCTTTGGCCATCAGGAAAAGGATGTACTTGCTTCCTTTGTCCAGATTCACAAGAAGGACAAGCAACCACTCGAAGTGACTCCTGAGCATTTGGTCTTCCTTGATGGCCATGCCAACCCTGTCCGTGCTGATTCCATCAAGGCTGGAGATATGCTTGTTGGACAAGATGGTACTACCAATAATGTTGTTACCAAGGTGAAGACCATCACCAAGAAGGGACTTTATGACCCCTTGACCCGTTCTGGAACTATTGCGGTGGACGGTGTGATTGCCTCCACTTACATCTCTCTCCAAGATAAGGAAGCCTCTGCTGAGTATGTGGACTTTCAGGGGGGAATGAACAGTGGAATATCTCATCATGACTTTGTCCACATGGTCTTGTCTCCCTTCCGCATGCTCTGCAGTGGCGTGTCATCCAATATGTGTACCCCAACTGCCAATGATGGAATGCCTTTGTATGTTTCAAAGGGATTGGACTTTGCCAAATGGGCAGACAAGCAGAATCTTGTGGTCCAGGGCTTGCTCTTCTTGTTGGTTGCTACCATCTGCATGGCCTGTTTTGCTGTGGAAGCTTCCTTTGGTCCCAATCTTGCCCCATTGGCCATGTTGGTTGCTGCAGTCATTTGGTACAAGCAGAATGGTATCTGGAAGGAGAAGCAGGTTTGATTTGGTGGAACGAGGTAAAACGAAACCATGGTCTTCAACTGAAGTGCAAGACATCGATGGATGCGTTTGCATAAGAATATATATTTGTGAGCTTTGAAAAGTGACCCGCAAGGAAATTTTAAAATGTTAGAATTCGCCTTCACGAAAGCACAAAAGGGGAGGACTGAGCGACTCGCCATCTAGCTAGATCTGACCGTATGATGTACACCGCTGTGAGTCGTACCTGGTACTGGTACTGTAGAGGCTGTGGGGGTGGAGTCTACTAGTAGTCTAGCCAACATCGGTCCCAGCCCGTGCATCGTCCAAGAACACCAAAATCGAGCAAAATCTTCCATGAAGATGGTGCTTCTTGCACCTCTTCTGTGCATTTCAGGGATAGCTACCATTACTACTAGTAGCTAGTATATGTAACAAGCTTGTTGCGAAAATAAAAAGAAGATAGATGAAGGATCTACACGTGTACTTACTTGTAACCAATGCGGGGTGAAGGGTGAAGTCTTAAGGAAGACTAAGTAGGTTAAGCTGCAAAGACAATCTGCTAAGGTCACGGTACTCCCGCAATCATGATGGACCCGGTACCGGTACCAGGTACGACTGTACTGTACCACCACAACTCCCCACCGTACGGTACCAATACTTTACGACTGTACCATCCTAGCTAGACCCAACCTTCCGTACATGTAGCTGATTGTTGGATTGGATTTTCCACCATGAAGACGAGGTTAATTTAAATTTTTAGAAGGCAGATGGAAGCTCTGTTGGAGCACTGGTGTCGGTTATTTCTGCGGCCATGTCGGCCATGTCACCGAACATGTCAAGATCACTTCCATCCCCGGCATCATTATGGCAACCGTGCACTTCAATGGTGCCATCACGAAGTACTTTCAAACTTTTGGCACCATACGAAGTCTCGAAGAAGACATCTTTGGCATAAAAGTGAAAGTGAGGTTCCACTCTCTCCCACATCCGGGCCGCTTCCTTGCTCTTTAGGCGTGCCACGCTAATTGCATACTGTTTCTTCTCATTCCACATCCAATTGGGCACTATTCCCATAAGCACACAAAAAAACAGTGTCTGAATGGCACCTAGCACCACCACATACCATGCCGCGGTAACAATGCCAACAACAACGGCAACCAGTCCAATCAAAGCGGAGACAGGGGACACCCAGATAAGTATTTTGAGCCAGGAGAATTGTCCTTCGTACCAGGACCATCGGACCATTCCTTGTGCTTCGATGTAAGTCAAGCCTCTGGGTTGGCAAGGAGCTGACCTCCCGTAGATCGGGATCGCGCTGTCGCTGGCATTACGCCTTGTCGGTCTAGTGGTGGGGAATGAACCTAAACCCATCTTGCTTTGATTTGCGTCTGAGAAGGGCGCGTTTGTATCTACTGTTCATCTCCCTCAGCCAAGCAAATTGTGTCTTGGTACCAGGTACATTGTGCAAGGACCTAACTTTGGTGCCGTTGAATCGAATCGTGGATGGCTCTTTTTCTTTTGCTTTTGTTGTTTCGAAACTGAAGCTTGCTGAAAGATTTGCGTATTCTGCCCCATGAATGCCTTATGAAGATGAATACCATCATGTTATGCCCAATGCCCTGACCGCGTCGCCCAACGGCCAGGACTGAAGAACGGTACGGTACCAATGAACCAGTACAACAAAATTGGATGCCATTACGGTTGGGTTGCAATTTCTATTCTAACTCTGGCTAGCAACGAGCAAGTCAAGGTAGTGTAGCTAGCGGCACAGTACGGTAGGAGGCAGAACACGATAGACACTACCACAACTTTGAACTTTTGGCTATTCGGCAAAGAAAAAACATCGAGACTTACGATGCGTGGTACCGAGTGGAACCCACATGCTCGAGACGAAGAGGACGACGAGGATTTCGCAAGGCCTATGCTGGCCCCAGGAACTGAGGTCCTACTCACACCTGGGATGCCTTCCGACACCATCCTCCCAAGTACTGGGGATACTGAACAGCCAACGTCCTCCCGAACTCTGTCTGGACAACAAAGTGTTACATCAGAAGAGAACCAAACGCCGTATCATAATTTCGTGAATGCCATAGTGCAATCGAAGCTACTTTTGAGTATCTGCATCGTGCTGATGAACTCGTTGACGATTGGCCTCTCCTTGTATGCCATGCAAAATTCGGTCAAACGCTCCTTTGTTGGGGCAGGACAAGACTATTCGAGCTTTACCTATACGTCGGCGCCCGTGGATACCCCTCGACCTGCTCCCATAGACACGACTTCCCCCCCGCCTGCGCCAATGAGCCAGGAGGAAGGAGACGAAACTGATCCCACGCCAGGAATCTCAACTGGCGCCCCCGAGGTAGGCAATGATGGCACCGTTGGACAAGAGGACGGCGAAAGCAATGGGCAAGAAGAAGAAGGAGAATTGACCTGTGACTCTGGTTTGAAGTTGTTCCGGCTTGAACTGAAAACCGATGTGTTCGGTCACGAAGTTTCTTGGCATTTAAAGGATTGCTTTGGTGAGGAAATACAATCCAAGAATGGTCTAGAGGAATTATACACAGGCACAGTCATTGAACAGATTTGTCTTCAGGACAACAAGGCTTATGTGTTCACTATAGAAGATGCTGGTGGAGATGGTGTTTGTTGCAGTTATGGAGACGGGTCCTATGAAGTTTACTACGGTGGGGAGATTGTTGGTAGCGGTGGCGACTTTGGTTCCTCTGCAACGAGACCCATTGGCGGTTCTTGCCCTTAAAACGATAGATTGGCTTCTGGATCCTTGCGTCGACCAGTCGCCATATGCCCTCTGGCCTGGAGAACGTAACCCAGATCGATGATGACTCGGGGTGCTTTCCTATAGATACGAGCAACCCAAAGTGATAGCTGGCAACGCAATGCATTGGGACGACGGTGGAGCCAAGAATCTTGTTGTTTGTGTCATTCGTAACACACAAGATGAGGATTATCATGCGGCAGTTTCGTTTTGAAGGATTGAATACAGATAGATATCGTGTTGTGTCCGAGACGTTAGTTGTTGTTTCTCTACCTAGCTACTGCAGTTTCCATTTCCACATGATGTTTGTCGTATTCGTTTTAGAGAGCACCACAGAATGGGTGGTCTTTTGGATTGCACCGCTCCAGGCAAGACCTTTTGCATTGTCCAACAATTCACAAAAACACTGCTGCAGGATACACACATTATTTTGCATGGAAACACATCATCATCACCAACTTGAATTTGTTTATGCCTCGGCCGTCCGTCTGGCCGCCATAGTGGCGTAAACTGACATGAGAGCGCCCCCCCAACCGGCAAAGTAACCTACATTGAGCAAATACACGTCAGTCAGCCAGCCAACTAACATTTTCCTCTCCACAAGAGCGATACCAGAGGAGTCACTCCTTTCCCGATGTGCGAATTGATGCAGTTGTGCCTTTTTGGTGTTTTTGAAGTAAGTACGTACCATTTCCCGTGCTCAAGAAAGGCCCACGGAATGTCAATAAAATGGCGGCAGTCACCCAGAGGACCGAAAACATACACATGATGGGGAACGTAATGTCATGGAAAATCTCGATTCCACGTAGCATCGCACCAGTAATGAGAATGGTCAAGATGGATACCATGAGCGAGTAGAGTAATTCCGCAAACCAATCCCTGCTGGTTTTTAATCCATGAGCCGAAATGGCCACCAGAAGCACGACAGCGGCGCAAAAGAGTCCGGCGGTTGGTCCCGATGTGGAGGCAGTGCTGTGCAATGTGTCGGCTGTGACGCCCAGGGCCATGGTGGCGAAGACGACGAGTCCCCAGGCACCGAAGTAGCCTGTACTCATAAGGCATAGCAAACAAATGAAACAAAAATGAGTGATACTGCTAGCTGAGGAAAATGTGGCCAACTCGAGAGAAGTTGGTGGATACACAAATTTTGCATGGAAACACAACACCGTCACAATTTGAATTGGTTTAAGCCTCGGCCGACCGTCTTGCCGCCATGGTGACGTACCATTTCCAGTGACATCAAAGGGTCCGCCAAACGTCAAAAAAGCGGCTCCAATAAAGTTCCAGGCAAAGAGAAAGTAGTTGATATAGACGACGTTCTGGGCTTGACCCGCTACTCGTGTTGCCAGGAACCATCCAGCCACACTGACAATCATGGCAATACTGGCCACAGCGATTCCGTATCCATAGTAACGATGTCCCTCAAAGCTTCCTCCTGCCGTGAGCGACACGAGCAGAATAATGGACGACGCAATAATTCCCGCGTAATTCATGGAGGATTGCGACTTCAAATACTCGGCCTGATCTTCCGATTGAGCGGCCTCTTGCTCCGGCGTTACATCGTCCAATTCTTCTTCGTGGTCAGCCATCTTGCTTGTTTGCTTATTTATTAATTATTGTTTTGGGAGTTGGTACTTCTTTGTTTGCTATTAGGAAAGAGACTGGGTGAGAAGGGGGTTGTCTTGGATGGTGTGTGGGCGCTTTCTCGGTCTTTCTCAAACGGAAATTGTTGGAGGGAGGAAGATCGAAGCAAGATCCAAGATCCGATTGAAAAAGATTCGATTGGGTCACGTCGTACCGGGGGTCAGTCACGGTCACACTAGACTAACAGTAACTGGCCGGCTATACAGACGTTGCCGGTCCGTAGTTTTAAGAAAATGTTATGGTTCCTTTTATGGTATCCGAGCATACGACTGTACTCAATGCCCAAGCCCATCCATTTGTGCCGTAAAGGTACTGGGATGCTTTGAGCACCCATTGCAGCCTCTTGGTTATGCTAAGTTGACACAAATGGTGGTTGTGGAAGCATCGTTTACAACGTAGGTGGGGGTGTTGGTCCCATCCACAAACCAAGCCTGGATGACACCAACAAGGCCCGAGTGATCAAAGCAAACACTATGAGGTGCAAAGAAAGGGCCGACTCGAAATCCTTCCGCACAACACTCCGCCCACGAATAGAGAGTTGGAGCGCCACCATCCACTGAAACGGTTGCTTGACCAGCATTGCCACCACTGCCCACTGGTGAATCATAGACTACCACGACATAGATGCCATTCGTATTTTGCACCCCAGCAAACGTGATTCTGCCAGAATTGATGTTTTCAAGACCAGGTGTCGTGACAACGCTTGGGCCACTTGTATCAAACCATGTGTCAATTGGCGTGGACCCTATTTGAAACAGCCCCTTGTTCGAGACTACAGTGCCTCCGGAAAGTGTTGTAACTGTTGCAATTGTTGTGGGTACAGGAGGAGGGGTGGGAGGTTGCGTTGGTGGGTTAGTCGGGACTGGTGTTGGTGGATTGGTTGGAGGCTCGGTTGGTGGATTAGTCGGGACTGGTGTTGGTGGATCCGTGGGAAGCTCAGTTGGTGGATTAGTTGGAACTGGTGTTGGTTGGTTAGTAGGCGATGGGGTTGGTTGGTTAGTGGGAGATGGAGTAGGTTGGTTGGTGGGAAATGGTGTCGGCTGGTTCGTGGGTGATGGTGTGGGCTGATTGGTAGGAGAAGGAGTTGGCTGCCCTGTAGGCGGATTTGTGGGTGATGGGGTTGGCAGCGAAGATGGGGAGCTTGAGGGCAGCGAAGATGGAGATGATGAAGGCAACATACTTAAGACCGATGATGGCGTGTTGCTTGGAATCGACGACGGCACGTTGCTTGGAGTTGCTGTTGGCGTGCCGCTTGGAGTTGATGTTGTTGGGGTTGTAGAAGGAGAACTTGTCGGCGGAAAAGTGGGAGGGAAAGTTGGTGGACTAGTAGGGGATCCTGTCTCTGGATTCGTTGGTGCAGCACCATCTGTTGGTGCTTTGGTTGGAGAAGATGATGTTGGCGCCGGAAGTGACGACGGCGATGGCGAAGGTGCAGCTGTTTGACTTGCCGTGGGGGCCGCCGTTGGCTGAGTCGTTACTGCACCAGTAGAAGGCGCTGTGGTGCTACTCGTCGCTGGATCAGAGGGATTGGCTGTTGGCGCATTGGTTGGTTTGACGCTTGGCGTCGGAGTGGTGGAACCACTTGTGGGGTTGGTAGGTGCTCCTGTCTGGCTCGGAACACTAGTTGAAGGGGTAGTCGACGGAGCAGTGGAAGGTGCAATCGAGGCCGTTTTAGAGGGGACAGCTGTGGGAGGAGGTGGAGCAGTGGAAGGTGCAATTGAGGACGTTCTAGAAGGGACAGGTAACGGCCCCAACGAGGGGCTATCCGATTTCGAGGGACTGATGCTTGGAAACCAAGACGATGGAGTGAAAGAGGGATTTGTTGAAGGGGTGCTTGAGGGCCTTGCTGATGGCGTCAAACTCGGGGCATTCGACGGGTCCATGGAAGGAACCGACGATGGCACACCAGAGGGTGTCGCTGTTGGGACGTTCTCCACCAAGCTGAAAGATACTTGCATCGGCACTAACTCCAAAAGAGACCTGCGTCTCGTGGTGGTATTGGGGTAAGCCGTAATATTGATGTTCATCATGGGGACAGACAGCTCCGAAACTGGTAAATACGCAATGCCCGCACTGATGCTGTGCCCGTTCATGGCGTAGGAAGGCCACGGACCGTTGTTGAAGAATTCCCCATCCAGATAAAAGTCGACACTTTCGACTTCGGTTCGCGACGATGGTTGAGCTCGAACAGTCAGACTCGAACCCACGGGAACACGAATCACATCTCCAGTCGAAATGGTATGGATGTCCTGCCTTGTCGTGGCGTCGACCAGGATCAAGTTGACAATGGAAATGACAGCGGCCCCGGTTGGACTGGGTTGGCTAGTAGTGGGGCTCGTGGTTGGCCCCGGTGTTGGTGGACTGGTTGGATCCGGTGTTGGTGGCCTTGTTGGATCTGGCGTGGGTCGACTTGTCGGATCCGATGTGGGTCGACTTGTTGGATCCGGTGTGGGTTGACTCGTTGGATCTCGTGTTGGATTAGGCGTTGGCGGAGGTGTCGGAGGGGACGTTGGGTCTGGAGTTGGGCTGAAACTCGGTTGCATAGAGGGCCACACTGACGGCTGTTGATCGGCAGACTTTGTTGTTACTTCCGTTGGTGAAATTGCCTGAGTTGGCGTTGGTGAGGGTTCTGCCGTGGTACTAAACAAGGCAGTTGGCGCCAGTGTTGTTGTCTCTTGCCTGGGATTACTATTGGATGTCGGTTGGTCCGTAGGTCCAATGTCCGGGGTAGGTTCTACATTGGTGGTGGTGGTATGTTCGAGTGTGGTTTCTGCGCTTGGCGTGGCCGATGGGCTGCTGGTGGAAACCGCCGGTACCGGACTGGCCGTCGGTTGATTCGACCAGATGCCATCGTCCCGAGCTAGAACATCCTCCATGACTGCGTCGCTAAGACCATCGAACGCATCGGTAGTAACGAATAATGTAACGGAACTAGTGGGGGCCAGTGTTGTTGTAGCATCTGCAGTCGGTCCGCCGCCAAGAGACGTTGGTTCGCCCAGCGATGGTTCCGCGGATTCGCGATTGGTGGGTCGCCAAGATGGTACGACGGATGGTGCGGGACTGTTGTCGTCGTCGCCTTTTGTCGTTGGTTGCAGGCTACCAGGCTGGGCCGATTGAATGGCGGACGGACCACTGGTGGGCTCGTCCTCCTCCTCATTGTCTGTCCTATCCGTGTCAGCATTAGACTCATCAAAGGTCGCCAATAGCGGCGGAATAATGTCTTGGCATTGTGGGGTCAGTAATAGGAACTCTTCGGACAAGCAGTATTGTAGCTCTTGTTCGGTGGCGTTTGTCCCTTGCAACAAGTACATGCAAGTATCCACGGTACCATTGTTGTTGTTGTAAGCGGATGGATCAGTATCAAGCGACAAGCAGTCGCATAGATTGTTCAATTCCTCGTGTGCAAATACAGCTAGCATCGTTCCATTGGCCGCTTGGTCGAGTAGCTCCTTGTACGAGTCAATCTGTTGGGGCCAAACTTGCTGAACCGTTTCATTGCGTAGTGGCGATCCATTGGCATCTATCGGTCTGGTAAGACCAATCAGAATTCCCACAGCATCATTGTCTTGCTGTTGCAGTCGGCATTGTAAGGTGGCGGCAAAGAGCGCCAAGAACTCATCAAACTCGATTTGTATGGAATCGAATGTTGTGGGGCAGGATGAAGCGTCGATTGAATCGTCCAGTTGTCGCCGTTGTTCTTCCGGTGCCTGAAATGCCGGAGCACGAAAGACAGGTTCCTCTGGTGTGCAGCCGTCGCATCGTACAATGGGGTTCCAGGTGGTTTTCGTAACCGTATTGGATGTTGCATCGGTGTCATCCGTAGTAAAGGTCTCCGTGTACCATTCCGTAAGATTGGCAGACACCATGACTCGTTTGGCCGGATCCAGGCACATTCCTGTTAGGTTGTTGTATAGTTCTTGAAAGAGATCTTCCAGTTCCAGCTGCAGCTCTGTGAGATTGGTCGATTCCGTGATGGGTAGATTGGCAAAGGAGAGTTCCACAAAGCCCTGGTGCTCACTGGATTGTGAGCAGGTGGGTAGCTCTGTATAGATATCTGGGTCCACGGGAAAAGGTAGAGTGGTATTGGAAGCATTGTAGCTTGTAGCTGGTGGGTCCTGACTCTGGGTAGCTTGTACCTCTGTTTGGCTTTGTTGGTTAACCACAGCCACTGTCACAGAGACAGCAATGACAATGGCGAGGAGGCAGGCTATAAGAGCAACTGCCAGCACCCCGCGTTGAGTGGTGGACTTGGAGCCATCCGTGTCTTGCGCGTTGTCGGGATTGCCAAGGGTAGCATGTTCATTATCTGTTGATTCCGGTAGCTCCGAGGCATCACTGTCTGCCAAGTCATTGAGTACTGTATGTTCCGTTCTCGATACCAAGGCACCTCCTCCTCTGCCGACCAACTGATAGGGTCCTGCTTGGTCCGACTTGTCTTCGAACCTGGAGGTGGAATTGTCTTGCAATGGTTTCTCGCCTCGTTCCAACGCGTCCGTCTTGGCAGAAGAGCGTCGACTAGAACCCATGAGTTGGTCTTCGGCGCTAGAGCTTGTCGTCGCTATAACAGGGAAATCATCATTGTTGGTGCTGATTGTAGTGCCATTCCCCAATGCAGTATTGCCAATGGAATCTGCCATTGCTACCCTACCAGTGCTAAGGTGAGCTAATACTAGTAGCGACGGCAAGGGATCCGATCAACAAAACGAACAAATCTATAGTTATACAGATCTAGAGAGCCATAGAGATTGGTGGATATACATGTAGTGTGGTTTGTAGAAAGGGTTCACTTTGTAGTTGTTACTGACTTGTTATCACTCATTCATTGTTCGTGAGCTTTGTTCAAGTGGACCTTCTTGGTGGCTCATAAGCGTATCTGCCTTCCGTGCAGTGATTTTTAGCGGAGAGTCGGCGTCGCTGGTGAGAAGACCAAGATCAAATTGATCGGAACCAGCACCTGACCATCGAGGAACAGAACAGGTCATTATTGACCAGAAAAAAACCCACGATCGCACGCCAAAGAGTACTTGACTTAGAGTAAAGACATAGGCTATTCAACCACTTTCTTCAGAACGTATAAGTCTGATTGGCATCTCAGTCTTTGCTCGTAAGTCATTAGGCTTTCAACATTTAGCAGCGCGGAACCAAACAACCAAACCGAATTAGAGTTGATAACTCTCATGAATAAGTAGCATAGCAGCCAAGGACTTAATGCACTAGGTATGAACTAGTGGGTGTACTAAATGAAGCTTGAACAGGCAGGAGGATGTTGAAAGATTACAGAAGAGTGCTCTTTGATTCATTCTCCAAGTTTGTCCTCCCGCTGGTAAGTACACTCCAAACTCTATAATAAGAAAGCTGTAACTGGTAGTCAGTACTGGAGCTTTCTTATCCAACTGCTCTGTTTCGCTACCTGCTCATTCTATTTCTAACAAACAAGCCAGCTGCTCTATTTTGCTAGCTGCTGATTTTATGTCTAACAAACAAGCCAGTTTCAATAGAAGACTATCTTACTAATCTTGTAGATCAAACTCCACTGCACCTGGGCATTTTGGTCAAACTTGTTCCAGGACTCTCAATTCATTAGGATCAAGTAAAAATGGTGATCACTGGCTCTGACATCAGTGAGAAATTTTGCAGGTTTACGCACAATTTCTAAAGGAGTAGTATTTCTTGTGCTTTGAGGTCTCAATACTGGGAAGTTCTCTTACAAGTGTGATATTTCAGTATCAAAAGATTCTTGTCTGTGTCTAAAATCTGAGTACTCAATTTCTTACTTAACTTAAGGGTTGGAGTGTACATGTAGGCCTTCCTGGCTAGTCAGCACCGCGTGTCCGCGTGTGCCAAATCCCGCTTACACACTTGAAGGCTCGTTAATATGTTGCATTACAGCTCTGTTGCTTTATAACTCTGGCCCTTCCTCTTGGTACGCACCGGTACATTTTTCTTTACAACCACCGCCGGCTTATGTTAAAACACGTCACTGTCATAGCCGAAAGAACGACCATGATGAGAGCAGAGGCGGCCTTGATGAGAGCAGCGGCGTCCTCCATTTTGCGTTTCTTTAGAAGGGAGAGGTACCGCTAGTTTGTGCTGAATGAACAAAACTGAAAAAGCCATGAGAAATCTTTTGCAGACAGCCTTTGTAACAGCACTTGCCAGATCCTCACCCACAAAACAACTAAAGATGTCATCATCATCCAGCACTGCCTCGAGGGTTGGAATCGACTATCCAGAGTTGGTACGAAAGCAACATACATGTACCGGTACTGATGTGCCCGATCGTGTGATTTTGTCCGCCTAACTGTAACATTACCGTGCGTGTTATTCCCCCCATACAAACGATCTCTTCTTTGGTGTGTTCTCCTCGCAGGTTGTGTTTGATTTGGATGCTTGTTTGTGGGACAAGGAAATGTACGAAATGTCTGCCATTCCCGATGGATCCAAACTGGTCAAGGGCGATCTACGAGGACGAGGCAAAGGCGTGACGGGTGTTTACTCTGGCAGCGACAAGATTTCGTTGCACAAAGGATCACTACTGGCTTTGCAAGAACACCACGACAATAAATACCCTGGAATGAAAATTGCCCTGGCATCATCGGCCGACACTCCCTTTGCCGAAAAGGTGGGACGGGCTACTTTGACATATTTGGAGGTCGTCCCTGGTTGCACCATTTGGGATTTGCTCATGCGAGATTGGGACGGTCAAGATGTCAATCAGATTGGACGACAACCACCACTGAGTTCCAACAAGGCCGCCACGCATTTTCCGATACTGCAACAACTCACAGGAATCAGCTATTCCAAAATGTTATTCTTTGACGATTGTAACTGGGGTGATCACTGTGGTAAAGTCGCTAGAGCTTGCAAGGACCCCGATACGGGCAAATGTGTCGTGACGCATCGGACTCCCAGCGGCTTGCGCGAAGCAGATTGGATCAAGGGAATGGAGCTGTACGCGCAAGCATGGAAAGACGAATAGTTTATGTCCATTTTGATGATTGTAATTGTGTAGTACCGTAAACGCATTTTGTCGCATTTGCGTGTACGCCGTTAGCAACCATTTGTTGCCTTTTTGTTGTAGCTTCATTTAAAAAAAAAAGCTGGGGGAGCCTTGGTGCTTTTTGATTGTTCGAGGCATCTCATCTCACAGCAGCATGATCATGGAATGGTTGGGTTGTACCATGTGGGATCGATCAAATGGATCTTCATAGGTAATGTGACTTGCAAAGGGGTTTTGTAGGGCATTTGAGGCCAGTTCAGGTAGATGATGCTCTTCTTGTAACAACAGGGTGCAATCTCGTTGAGCATCCAGCTGCGAATGAAAGGTCAACAGAATGGGCGCACGGTGTTGTGTGTGTTGTTGCAACAAGTATTGCAAGGTGGGTCTCCATCCCTCCTTCAAGTGTTCATGTCCCAATCCAGGATTGAAAAGTACAAAGGCGTTCCAGTTTGGAGCATTGTTGTTTTTGTCGGAAATGTAATCATGAAAATATCCCCTGTAGAGCCATTGCAGCTGCAATTGGTTGTCACGATACTGCAACGTTTGGGGTGGCATTTGGGGATGAATATCGGGGCCCAAAAAGTCCATTTGAATGCGAATGGATCGGGTGGCTGCTGCTGTTGTAGTAGAATGAGTCAGTGCCAACAAGAATTCCTTCCAAAATTCCATGGGCAGCGTGGCTTCTGCACGGGCTCCCACGCAGCATAGATGATACATATCTTGCTGCTCTTCTTCGTGTGCCAGTAGGGCTGTTGTCACAAAATTTGCCAAAGTAAGCGGTGCCGACAAGACATGGGTGACCAAGGCTTGTCCATGCTTCAAGTCACGATCCGTCTCAACAGGGAATTCCCATTGTCGCCAGTTCCAATAGTTGTAAAAGTTCGTCAAGGAGTGGTTTTGCTGCGAACAAGAAACACTACTGCTGGTACCACCAGTAACAGGAGAGGATGGCAGGGGAGGAACTTTCAAGCAGGCTTGGGCCAATTCCGAGTGAGCGCGTCCCCATTCCAAGGCAGGATCCACGAAGGGTGATGCTCCCGCACTACTTGCAGTACCAGTACCACTGCCAGTGCTGGACGACAAACGATTTGTCGTCTTGCCTTTACCCAAGATGTGGCAAAAGGGTCTTTTCCTACAAGGGGAGACAGCAAGAGCTCTGGAAATGTACTGATAAGAAATCATGGAAGGAGATGATGATGGTGGGGCTGTTGGACTTTTTGGATTCGACCTTTCGGTAGACGGGACCGAAACCAGGAGCTTCTGTGATTTAGCGGCTCTGCAGGATTTGTTCATCGCCCACACGGTTCCCGCAAAATTAGACTGGACTATTGCACCTTCCAAGCCTTCCCAGACCAGAATACCGGTACCATAACAGAATAGCTGCTGTTGGCAGAACCAGGCAGATGATAGCTGCTGCTGGCAGATGACATCTCTGCTATAGATTGCATGGGTCGACTTTGACACGAGGATACATTCGTCCGGTCAAGGCAAGAGGGGTATCGATGCTTGCCAAGCAAATGCTCATGGAGAGTCTCTGCTTCCTTCTTCCTTGCATGAAACATTGCAACACTTTCTCTGCTACTTAGCAGCCTGCTGTTCCATTTCAGCCAGCCATTGGTGCATGGACAAAGCAATGTAAAGCAAGAGCGGGAACAAGCAGCAACATTGACCCCCCCCCCACTAGTCAGATTCGGCCTTGCCTGCTACTTGAATGCTAAATTCTAAAAGTGATAGCTAGCTAGTCACCTGGAGATCTATGTTTTATCTGGCTCCACGACTAGCTAGGCTGTGTTACGGTAGCCATACCCTGATTGTACTGTATCGTATCGATGTTGACGAGAAAATGAGAGTCTGGAAGAACTTTCGTACCCTCTATGTGTGGGTTTGTACATACTTCAAACATCACTACTGTCTAGATAGATCGAGGATCATATGGAAATCGCAATCTATAGTTACATGTTAGCTGCCTTATGCATTGAGGGGTACGTGATCTGGAAAGAAGCGATGGAATGGAAGACAGTTTGGGAGGTTTGTCTTGACAAACAGTATCCACCGAGCAGAGAAACTTTTTCTCTCTCTTGTGTGGCAGTGTAAGTATTGAGCAATCTATGGTGTGTTCTTGGCTGATATCATCTTGGTTTCCTGCTCTTGTCGACTCTACGGGCCCTGCCTCTTCCTAAAGGAAGGTCCCGAAGCGCCTTATATCCCCAGAAAGGCCAGAGGTGTCCGAAGTGACGGAAACAGCATGTCTGGATTGAACCCCCTCCACTGTTCCGGTGCTTTCTTGACCACCTCGTCTTGTACTTTGTCTGTTGTTGTCGTCGTCGCACTGGATTCTGATCCTTCCGATAGTGCTGCAGTTGGCGGCTGTTCTATGACGATACACCAAGCGTCTTTGGGGACTGTGAGAACCATTGCTTTTCCTGGTGCGCACATATTATTTCTAGGCAGATATGATGGAGCTGAGGGTTGCTGGGCTTGTCTTTATGTTTCCAACGAGATTGTGGTGTGGTCTATGGTCTACTCCTGGTCCAGTTTGTTGAATGTATGGATACGATAGTAGCTAGCTGGGGAGAAAAATTTGTTGGTTTTGTGGTTGTTTTGGTTGGCTTTTCTCGTGAGCTCTTCTGTTCGGGTTGGCTATTGGGGGCTTCTTTGTGTGTTGGTTTTCCGAACTCCATTGATGCTAAGACATTGTTCCTTGTATCATTTTTGCGTATACGCCTTCTACTATAGTAAATTAGTACAACCCTGAGGTAGACGTGGAAGCTTCTTCCTTGTATCATTTTTGCGTATCCGCCTTCTACTATAGTAAATTAGTACAACTTGGAGGCTTCTCGTACTTCGCTGGTTTGGGTCAAGCCTTCTCTTTCCTGCTCCACGCCAGGAGCCATGGCAGTCGCACAGATTATGGGGGGGTTAGGCAGCAGCGCGGGGGAGGGAAAAGAAAAAAGAAAGGGAGAGGGTTATCAGTTGGATTCCCAATTCCACCGTTGAAAGCCTGCCGGCACCAGCAAACAGTCACCGGGACTAGAGATCACTTAGGGTGAAAGCGGCAGAAGGCAGTAATGTGATTGGCTAATCAACCTATGACATCAGCAAATGCGTCAGCAAAGATTCAAATATACTTAACGTACCACTAGATATTACGGGTTAATGTGCTACCAAGTGGAGGATTTCTTTTTCGCGAAAACCGAAAGAAGGATTCCTCCGTTGTTGTCGATCGATCGATCGATCCACAATGACATTCTGCGCTCACTTGCAATCAACTCGACAGTCTTAAAGCATCATGACCAGAACAGCAGCAACAGCAGCAACAGCAGCAACACAGTCCACTACAATGGAGGAATCTGCAGAATGCAGGTACAGATCGCAACGAGGCAATTCAATGCCCAACAAACAGATCGAAGGAGCCAGAGAAGAAGGACCCAAACACCTGGGAGGAGAGGTAGCGAGTCTTTGATCCACTCAGAGAGTGTGTCATCTGTAAGGCCAGACATCTTGGTTTCAGAGTCCCAAAAGATACACACCGTTTCTGTATTAAGAATACAGTAACAAGAGAAGAGGAGATTTGAATGAGCTACAATGGAAACTATCAAGGAGAAGCAGAGACTCACAAGGCACTTCAGTGCTCCTTTCCACTCAATGAGAGAGGAAGCTGGAAGCACTCAACAAAGGAGAATGGAGATGCCTTCTTCTGCTAGAACAACACAGCCAAACCAAATCAGAGCCGGCAACAGAAGAAATCACAACCAACACAACTCCAGTAGCTCTTTGTCAAAAGGTAACACTCTTGTAAAGATCTGCTTTGTGGAACAGCACAAGACCAAAGGAGCACCACTGGCAATGTAGCATGGCAGAAGCTGTCAAATCCATTACAGCAAAATCAGAATTCCACCAACATTAAGGACTCACATGACAGTCCACCACAGGAGCATTCAATCTCCACACTACACTCCATTGTTGGCCAGAAACTAATCCTTGTGGACTGGAATCGATGTGGAATACAGTGTACTTGTCCCGATGGAAGATGCTCTGGCAACTCAAGAATACGAGGCAAATGGTCACAAACAAGACCTTGTTCCATATCTTTGGCATCACTTGTCCTCTTCTTGGTGTATATCATGTCCATGGTTTGTGTGGAAGCTGCAACAGAGATTCGATTGCAACTCTGCGAAGTGCTGGTCTCGATCCGACATGCTTCATTGCTCTATCCAGTGAGTCCAAGTATGCTCTACTAACAAGGCTTGTCATTTGGAGCGAAACAGCAACAGAGTATTCGTTTCTATCTTGTAACCTATGGAATGGGACCTTGCAGCGCGCTCCTCTACAATGCAATCAACAGAGAGTATCTTAGAGCCATGATGTCTTACTTCTCATACTGGCAAGGAAGCGACACTGATCCTGATCCCTTCTTCAAAAGGATGGCACTTCATCGACAGTTTCTCTCTTGGTGACACATCCGTGACATCTATGATGCTGCTTGTGCTTCAAACAGGAATGCGTGGAGAATCAGTGACAACCAAAGGCACAAGAGAGATCCAAAGTGTCAAGTGCAACAAAGGAATCTTCTGCAGACCACTTCCAGGTGATCAAGAACTACTCCAAGAGTCTTGGTGTGCTGCTGCTGTTTGGGATGCTGCCACAGAGACTGGTGAGATTGCATGTGCTGTTCTTGTTCCAACCACCAAGACAATCCAATTCTCCCATGCTGCATGAAGCTAGCAAGGAGGAGCAACTTCAATCCAGCTGCCATGTACAGCGACACCTGGCCCCACAAGGATGCTTTTGGGGCTCTCTTTCCAGGTATCGAGGGAAGACTTGGCCTGTTCCATTATGAGAAAGGATTCTGTCAACTTTAGGAAGAGTCACATGGATTACTTTCCAAGCAATGCCAGACCTCGTTGGATTGCCTCTATATGTGTACTCAGTGACTTGAGAAGGTCCTCCATGTTTTGAAACATGGGCATCTTGTCCTCCAATGGCAAGCACTACTCACATGGCAGAGACCTCAGATCATGCAATCACAAGGTCTTCACGATGCAGGATACTCCTATAATCTAAGGAAGAAGATGAGAAACCAGAGACCATGAGACAGTAAGTTGCAGACAGTGGTTCTGAAGATACAAGGTGACTGCCAGTAGATGGTAGCCAGCCGGAAAGGGTCCGACTGCGATCCAGTACAAGCACTATACCTTGTTACTCTCTATACCAAACCATCAGTAGAAGAACTGCATGTTGAGAAAGCCAATTCTTGGCTGATCCACTGCCTCTTGGAAGATATGTATGACACCTATGCCTGACCATCACCCAATTCGCAAGCAAGCCTCCCAGTTAGTATCTGTCAAGGAGTAGAAGAATCAAAGTTAGAAGCATTATCACAGACAAGTTTGCCATTTCGGTTAATCGGTGGAATGAGGAGGTGGCCTTGTAGATGCACCAACCTGGCTGGAACTGCAGCATAACCTAAGATTAGACACAAGAGAGCCTTCATGTCAAGAAGTCAGTCGAGGAGAAAGGAGGTAATTCCAGGCTGGATGGGAGAAAGTTTTCCTTACTGGAACATTCAGTTGGCTTACCTCAATGGGCAGCACGGCTTTGGAGTCTGGATGCACCATTCCAAATGCAGAGCCACTGCCACAGGATAATGAGAGAGAGTTTCTTTTCAGAGTTCATTGTTTCATTCAAACCAAAAGGCAGAAGTATGCACCCCAGATGTTGTCTCTGGTGCAGCTTGAACCTGAGCACCACCGAGTCCACCAGCAATGGCCAGCACCGCCGTGCAACACGCGAAGATCCGACCACCAGCGATCCACCGACTGCAACAGCATATGGTTCCAGCGCCGCCATGCCACCACAGTACGATGTGACATGCTTCAGCAGTAATATCAAGAAAAGCTTATGTGGTTAACTGCTTCTATAACAGAACATATCAACCAATTCAAATTGTCAACTTGCCATTTCAAATGCGGCATATTCCATACCAATCTGCCATATCCTTTCAGCACCTCACGAATGGCTGTGTAGAGATACTGCCAGTTGTTGACTATAGGAGAGGTAGACCACTCATGATGCCTAATTGCAATCTAGATTTGTGATACTTGCTAAAATAGATATAGAGTATTAATGTGACATTCGTTTCTAATGTAGCCATTAATTAATCAAGGTCCTTTGTTGTTAGCTGTCCCTCTCAGTTTGTATCAGTCTTCAAAGCAATCTTGAACAAATCTCTCACTCATGGAAACAAAGCTACCAAAGAAAGTTTTGTTGTTGTTGTCATTCACCATGGTAAGTATTTCCAGGCTTGCACAATTCTCTGTCTCTGCATTCAGAGTAGAAGTTAATGCTCCTCGCCTCACATAGCTCTCCATCACAACAATGATGCCTTCAATGAGATTGTCTTCCTTACAGGCATCTGGTCCCAACAACATTTCATAAAGGGTCGAGAGAACATGCTTGTACCATTTTGGACCGACACTCTTCTGAAGACCCCCGGACTCAAACATGTAATCCATGATTATTGTCATGTCAGGAGGAAGAGGCTTGCATGCTCCTTGCAACATCATCTCCTCAAGAATGGTCACTTCCATGGTGGCTGTTGGCAAACAGAAGTTCTCCTCCTCCTCACTGTTGTACCCACAAATGACATACTTGCAGGTGAATCCATTCCTTGTGACCCTCAACTCATTGAATGGGTATTCCTTGACAGTTAGCAACCACTTGGAGAAGGCCGAAGAAGTAGTTGCGATCCTCATGGTCGCGTTCTTGTTTTGATCTGAATTGGCGAGTTTCGTAGCTGTTGATGGTGGAGGATAGAAGGACGACGTTCGGTGGAGGATAGCAGGACGACGTTCGATCGGTGGACGCACTGGGGATACAACGACGATAGATAGAAGGACGGCGGATACAATAGTGATTAGTAGAATGCCATTGTTAACAACAACAACAACAACAACAACAACAGCACTCACAGAGATGGATCGATCGAAATCGAAATGCAACAGCAACAGCAGAGATAGGAGGAAAATGGGAAGGTAAGGTGCGAGCGAAGGATTGGGAAAAGAGCAAGTGGGTATCCGTTGCAACATTCGAATTCAAATGAACCAACGTATTCCCTGTGACGTACTTGATGACATATTGTTGTTCTTCAGACGTCTTACCCATGGGGGAGATGTCTGTTTTATATAGGAGACGTAGAGGGTCATTGCCATCTCCCCTCTTCGCTATAAGAGTGTTCTTCAGACGGAGCAGGTGCTGGCAGAGGGCGGGAGTGGAGAGAGCAGCTATGCTAGCTTGTATGTAGCTTTCGGTCCCAGGCACAGCGTACAGCCGTACACCGTAGCGGTACCATCGAAGCTGCTTCGTCGATAGCAAGTTCGTGGTGTGGCCCAGTTTGCTGCAAGCTACCGTGGATAGGTGAGCCCTGTTTACAGGTTGTACTTGTAGAATCGGCCGTGGTCAGAGCAACCCGGGCTACTGGCTGCACCACCGCTCCTAGCTAGTCTAGACTAGATCGGCAAAGATAATGATGCATCAAAAATCCAAACATCCAATTATTGACTCCAAGTGCGCTTCACCACTCATCAGAGCTGTCTACACTACTAGCTAGCTAGAGGATGAGCATCCTCACGATTCTACATCCCAAGCAATTCTGCGGAGCTGCCTCTGCAGCTCTGCAGTGAAGAAGTGAAGAGTGGGCCACCCCGCCAGGCCAGTTAGGGACCGGGAGTGGGAGAAATAGTTGGTCCCTTTTGTTCATGGCCGCTATCACGTCCAGGAGCCGGTCAGCAAACTGAAAGAACGGGTTCCATGCCGCACGAGCCAGGAGAGAGGCCTTCGACTTTGATGCTTCCGTGCGTCTCAGTGGACAACAGCGGGCAACAGGAGGTCGGGCCTTTGCAACCATCGGTGAGCCGAGGTCAACCAATTCGAAGATTATTCGATTGCAAATGAGTCCCCATTATTAAACGGGAATAACGGGTATCTTCCTCCACGTGGAAAAGCCGATGAATGGACACCGCACGATGATGCCATCATGAAAGCGACAAGTTGCAGTTGTTGTCGAACTCTCCTCCTCATCTTGCCGCCAACAACAGCTACTGTGTTGGCCATTCCAAACAACTTTCATCACCGCAAAGCAAGAGTTCCTGCCTTTTCGAGAAGAAGCATGGAGTTGCTACGAAGAATCTGTCGTTTTGCCCTGCTTTCCTTGCTACTTTTCAATGGAGTCCAAGGCCAAGCCCAAGAATATGAACACTATGAAGCAGACAATCTCTACCATGATTACGCGATGAGACAGCAAGAGAAAGAAGCTGCAGCAGTGGGGTGAGTGGAGCGGGTGTGATTGGCCCTCTTTTCGTAATTGTTGTTTGGAATGGTGGGCTTGATTCCTTCTTGGATGATCCTTCATGTTTCATGTTTGTCTTGTTTGTGCGCTATCTAATTCATTGGCGCTCTTCTTGGCCCTCTCTTCCCCTTGATTCCATTCTGCAGTGGAGGTGGTTTTGGATTACCAAAGATGTTCGGAATATTTGGTGTTGGTTGGTTTATTGGAGCTAAATTCCACTCTGGCCGAGTGAAGAAGCAGCTCAGTGGCAAGCACAAGAGCGATCAAAAGGCACTGTATACTCAATACTACAACGACGTTTACACACTGCAACAGCAAAACGCCGAGTTGGTGCAAGCACTAGAGCAAATGGGTGTCAAAGTGAGGTCGTAGTCAAGACAGCTATCTCCTTCAAGCTGTTTCCCGTGTCATTGGGATTTATTATTGGACTTGAATGATTCGATTCAATCAATTTTTGGTGAGCATTCGATCATCCCCAGTCCAACATCCCTAAATGATTTCTTTGTTTCAGAGTGTTCAGTACAGTCAGCACACACCAACAGCAAACCCAATCTACCGGTACATCACGCTATATTGTTCGCGGTGGAGCTGTGTTATGACGTGAGATTGCATCATCCGAGTTCCCTCTACCCTCCTTGCTTCTAGTTCAACCATTCATATCAATATACTCTTGTTAGTTTTCCGTTACGGTACCATGACGCCCTTCTACTCGTTTGTGCCTCTCTGGAGTCAATGTCAATGATGGTCTCTACACTAGTACCCCGATGAGAGGATTTCTTCGGAGTCCACTCAACCTAGTCCACATGCAATGGTGATTTCTCGCTCTCTTGCAACCCTGTTGATTGATCATTGTGTTTGTGGTGGACCAATATGCTACCGGTACGGTACCGTTACAATGCCACGCTGTCCATAAAGGACCAAGAGAGACTCTCACTGGTGTCTTCCGTTCAACGTCTTTTTCTTTCCCATGAATACAATTGCACTCCTCTGTTGCAATGAACACTGACTTCGATTTATCCCTCACAAATAATGTCACAACTGCACCTTCCTACGATGCAATTCCAATGCTGGTCGCACAAGGTACCGACAAACAAACCAGCCAGCCAGCCAGCCAGCCAGCCAGCGTCTGCCTCTAGTAGTCGACCCCGGTCGAAACCCTCCAGTCCTCTGGAGAAGGCTCCTCTCGACCCACAATGTTACGAGGCGAATCCCCATCGGGAGGACGGACCGAAGGACTCTTCAATGTCTTTTTCTGTTTCTTGTTGGATTTTTTGCTGGTCGATGCAGCGGTTCTCTTGCCCTTGGCAGTCGATTTCTTGATCTTGACCAATGACTCTTCGGCGTCAGATTCTTCTTCTTCTTCCTTGTCCGACGATGACAGGGGGTCCGTGTCGGATCCATTCGTGTCCTTGTAATTTACCTGCTTTTGAACACGGCGGGTGCTACGACGAGAGCGAGTCGATTTTTTGTCTCCTTTCTGGGCATTCTCTGGGGCATTCTCGTCATTGACAGCAGGAATTTTCTTCGTCTCCTTGGCGGCTGCTGCTTTCTTCTTGTCCTTTCCAGCTGACACCTTGGTGGTGGTGGTGCGATTGTTCTTGCGAGGAGCCATGATGGATTGATCAAGCAGGAATGACGAAAGGAGAAGAGTCTGCGGTTGCTGCTTGCGAAAGGGGAAAAGTTGATTTGTAAGGAACAAGCTTTCACAACAACTCGTCTCCTCCAAATTTCAAACCCCGCAGTCAACACAGCAACAACGAAAACAACAAATTCTCTCTGCTGCTTGGGTTGTTGCTTACCTTTTGAGATGGAACGATGGAATAGATGATGTTGTCCTGTTGCACTGTTTGTTGGTGACGGACTGTGGAGTTCGGACGAGTGGGTTTGCGCCATTTTCGCGGAAAACGAATACTTTTGATTCTCCCTTCTTTTTAAGAAACTCCAAATCACCAATGAGTGAAGCCCGAAAGCCAAGTCGCCTCATTGCTACAGATTGGCTGCGAACAGTATTTGTAGCAACTGAAGACATGGAGCATATAGAGGTCTGTAATATTTTGATTCCAAGACCTTATTACAAAAGGGCTTGCCTGCCTGGTTTGACCTTGACCGTACTACAGGGACGCTCTCCTGGTAGACAGGAAGCTCAGCAAGTTGAGGAGCTGGCTGGTATCCATGGATATTTAGAACGCAATTAACGGGAAAACAAAGCATCATAATGTCATAACATGTCCAGTCCACTACTCCTCTACAGTTCAATCTACAAAATCCTGTGCTATCTTTCCAAGACATCCTTCATGTAATTGAGTTCCGAAAAGAAGAGAACAAACACCAACCTCTTGGCACTTTCAGGGACAGGATGTGGCTTGTGCAATGCTCCCGCCAATACAAGACCATCTCCAGCTGAAAGGGGAACTGTTTGCACGGGTTGGTCCTTTTTCGCTGTTTGGCAGTCGAGCTTGCCCAGGATCTCCCCCGTGGCATGGTTGTGGTCGTAGACTCCTTGAATCACCACGCTGAGCGGGACTGGATTGCCGTTGCAATCGCAATCAATATGATTGGACATGTCTCTGGGAGCATTTCCAATGCCAATGTAGTGGTTGGTAAAGGCAGATTCAAGGGGCATGGCTTTTTGACAGAGCTCATCCAGATTGTTGGCTGTTTTCGGTACCAATCCCAACTCGGTGGCCAATTTTCGCCGAACACACTTGATTATTGGTTCCATAAACGCGGCATCCACGGGCGCCGTTGCAGTGCTGTCTTGATTGGGTTGCCACACGTTCTGTCCGTCAATGTAGATTCGAGAACTTTTCCACGGCTTGCCAAGGTAGGTCCCGTCATGACCACCCTCGTTCTCAAAGACGCTTGCAGCGAGGCGGGAGCATTCCGTGAGGGTCGTAGGATCAACAATATTTTCCATGACGCAAAAGCTCTGATCGAAAAGCTTCGAAAGGACGATTTGGTTGCTAATGACGGGTGCATCCGAAGCAACGCTCACGAGAGCACCGATGGGATGGACCGCAGCGGTGAGAACCGCGAATCTGGAAATGCGCGACCAGCTCATTGTTAAAGATCGAAACGCCACTTTAGAAATGCGCAGACATTCTAGAATGAAGCAAATGGAATGGATAAAAGAATAGAAGTTGATGTGGCTTCCATACTCTGGTGTTGTTGTAGCTGTTGGCTTGGCAAGCCGAACATCGATGTTCGAATAGCTACTACCAGTACTGGTAGTATCATACTGGTAAGGAAGTGAAACAATGACGTGTGTACGTCGTACCATACGTCAGGTGCCTTTGAGGCTTGACTTTTGACAGCTTAGCAGGCTGGAGTGAAGGTCGAGGCCAACGTCAGCAGATACCTACCACCTTATCGGTACGGTACTGTACTATTTTAGAATACAGTACTTGTTTTAATAATTAAAAATCTTAGTCTTATCTTTTGAAAGGGGTAGACTAATTAAATATTATTACGTGTGTGAGTGCAATGAGTGCAACTTGTATTTTTATTAAATAAGCCAACTCGCTGAAGTTGCCCTGTGACCCTGTGACACTGAAATTTCTTACTCCAGGAAATCCTCGTGCTTCTATTCTAGCTTGTAGCTACATACACGAAGCGATTGGACTGAAATTACATAAAGGACTGATATTGCACTGGTAGCCCCATTTCAGCTTGAGGTGAGATTTAAGCACAGGGTACCTTCAACGCCGAATTTGAGAGGGGTTAAACAAAGAAATATTGGATAGCGCCACTATGAATCTGCCGAGTTCTCTCGATCCACTACTTCTGGCCTTTGAGATTTAATGAATGCTTCAGCACACACGATTTTTGCGTGTTCACGCACGGTTCAAGGTTCACGGGTTCAATGGGAGGTTTCAACAGTGGTGAAGGCTTATAAGGGTGAATGCGAGTATTAAATAGTGCGAAGACTTCTTTTGGCTTCCACCTTGCACCCGGGAACCGTGAAATGGGCGGGGTTCTCTATTAGATTTGTACGATCTTATTGCATTTTTGCCCTCTGCTGGAGAATGACTGTAACTTATTGCAATAATTGGAGTATCGGCCTTAAAAGTACTCCGAGTTCGGAGTGTTTGACCACTGACTACGCTGACTTGAACATATCATACACAAACTAGATAGTCTAGAGTACCGTACTAGCTATTAATAGTAGCGGTACCATGACTTGCCATGTATTACGTACAGTATGACTGCTCAGTACCGTACAGGAACACGGTTGGCTCCAGAGAGCAGCGCCCCATCGAATGCCCGAGCAATCAGTAAAAAAATTTGTTTTTCATGGCAACAAAAGCCTTGGGAAAAATAATGCCCAGGAAGTACCCTGTTGGAGCATCCGTCAGCATCATACATCGTACACACAGTTGACCATCATCAACAACAAAAAAGACATCGACATGGACCAAAAAGCTGATGAAACCAGCACCAACGAGGAAGATGAGACCATATTGCACATAGTAGAGCGCATCAGTCACGATACATACAGCGATGTGGAGCTTGCGAAGCTTTCGAGGCTCGAGTCTGATCATGTGTCACTGACGGACACGGTGTCCCCTCTACAGGAAGCATCGCAAAATCTCAGTGGCTCAGTACCACCTCCTTCCAGTGATCCATACGTCCATAGTGATGGACAGAATCAAGATGATAAAACGTCATCAACCAGTGCTGAGTCGGCGAGTGTTGACGCAGCAGCTCAAATGATGCTCAAGGATCGATTCATCGTCGATCAAGTCGATAAAGCGGCTTCGACCAGTGCCGAGTTGACCAGTGTTGACGCCGCAGCTCAAATGATGCTCAAGGATCAATTGATCGTTGGTGAAGCAGCAATGTACCAAAAGGATCGATTGGTGTGTGCCGGGATAAACCAAGCGATGAATCAACGAGATTCCCGCAATCTGGGAGAGAACAGACCCGATGTTTTATCATCAACCGCCCAGAACCAGGAAGAACCAGACCTAGCACATCCAGGAGCGTACGCAGTGGCTCCAGGAGGATCGGGCGGTACAGGCACAGAAATGGAAGAAGGCCTAGATGCATTGATACCACCAGAACCAGCCCCAGTTTCCCTTGAGGATGGCCTTCCCGTGGCCAATCAAGTGTCGGACAATTTGGACCTACCCGTGGCGGATTTGGATCCTGGACAAGATAACAGCAGAAGGGCAGAAAGGAAGAAGCAATCACTATGGCTTCCCGCGCTATTGTATGGCAGCTGCGTTGCTGCCCTTGTCATTGTGGTGGCCTTGCTTGTTAATTCTGGTAGAAACAATGAGGACACCAACAGCAGTGTATCTGACTCACCCACCTACTCACCACTCCCTCCAGAAAATGCCCAAAATCTGTCTGATGTGGAGCTCCTTGTTTTGGAAGCTTTGTCCAATCACACTCTGGAAGCACTGGAGGATCCCATCTCTCCCCAGTCCCTTGCCTATGAGTGGATACTGGAAGACTTGGAAGAAAACAACTACACCCACACCAGCAGGATCAGGCAAAGGTACGCCCTAGCCACTCTCTTTTATGCCACAGGAGGGCATGACTGGTATGAAAATGAGAACTGGTTGAATCAATCAGTTCATGAGTGTTTTTGGTTCTCTCAAGAGTGCATGAGAGAGGAGGATTGCACTCCCTGTGAGATCCCATCCAACTCGCTCAACAGCTCCAACCAAGCTGTGCACATGGAATACGAGCCATATCAACACATTTTGCTCTATTCGAATGCTCTGCAAGGCACGTTGCCACTAGAACTGTTCTGGTTGACAAACCTCAAAACCATTTACCTTCTCCAGAATACTGATCTAGCTGGCACTATATCATCCCATATTGGGAGGTTGAGGCAGTTGGAAGTCTTCCGCGTGCAAGTCACAATGATATCTGGAACAATCCCTACAGAGTTGGGCCTTCTTTCTGATAGTCTCTCTCAAATTTTTGCCACCAATGCTCAGCTGGAAGGCACATTTCCCTCAGAGCTTGGGATGTTACAAAAGCTGGAAAAAATATCCACAGATGGTAACATGCTCACAGGAACCTTACCAGAGGAACTGGGGGATGCCACCAGTTTGGATTCCCTAGTGTTCATTGCGAACTCATTATCTGGGACTATACCAGAATCCATTTGGCATCTCCCCTTGGGTATTCTTGCGTTGGGGCTGAATCAGCTCTCAGGAACCATTCCTACAGAAATTGGGTTGATGAGCAATCTCACCTATCTGTCACTTTCTTATAATGGCTTCTCAGGAGAGATACCTTCGCAGATTGGCTTGTTGACTGATGTCATCAATGTGAATCTCTATGTCTCCAGCTTTACTGGCACTATCCCCACAGAGATTGGTCAGCTCTCTTCTGCTGATTATCTTGGGTTTTCTTTCTGCGCCTTCACTGGCACTATTCCCACCGAAGTGGGCCTCCTAACGGACTTGAGCCTCTTGTGGATGGATGGGAACAGCCTCACGGGATCAATTCCGAGTGAAATTGGACAAAACGTCAACTTGGAAGGTTTGTCTCTTGGAAATTCCAACCTAACTGGGACACTGCCATCTGAGTTGGCGAATGCCCCATTGACCATGCTATTTCTGGAAAACTCTCTTCTGTCTGGCTCTCTCCCTGAAGGGCTCAGTCCAGATCTTTTTCATTTGTCACTGTCAAACAGCTCATTCCTGACTGGCACAATCCCAAAAAACCTGACAAGCTTGGATTATTTGCTGGTGGAAGGGACAATGTTGTCTGGAATACTGCCAGAATATGTCTGTGGAAATGATGTTCTTGCTCTGGGTTTTGACTGCAGCCCTTTGCTATGTGGATGCAGTTGCCTTTGTGCCAATGAAACCAACAGCTCTGCTGTCTCCATGGCAATGGGTGAGAACAATGAAACAATTAGTACCACCGTTGGGGCATGATTGGCAACTATTGTTGCAGGCAGAGTCGCCGAAGATCCTTGCAGAAGTCCCTGGGTTGAGAGCTATGGTGGTGTCGCTCAGGTCCAGGTTGCTCAGTTATTGGCCCCAATTGTGGCTGGCGGGGATGTTCTCCCAAGATGCCACCACTCCACCAAAAGAGCACAATGGCAACAACGAAAACGGTGGGGGAAACCAAATGGTCAGTGCAATCCTTTAGTAAACTACATATATATATATATATATATCAGAATGAAGATCCGCATCATAGGTTCACTGTAAAATCTGAGTTTGTGGTTTGTGGGAGCGCATCTAGATGCCATTCTCCTGCATGTGCTCCTTGTGGATACCATGTAGCAGGTATTGAGCAAAGGAGATTATGCCAACTCTATTGCCTTTGTGAAAGCTACCCATTTATCTCTCTGTGGATCCCGTGAAGCCAAACCCTTCGGCACCCACAATGGTCATCAATTTATTGCTCCTGATCCAACAGAACCCAGTCCTGAAGTTCGACTCTTCTTTGCTTTAAGTCTGGCCCTCGCTGGCTTCTGTAGATAATCCACCTACTCTAAAGCCCTGTTATAGTAACTTGAAAGTTGGGTTTGTTGAGGTGTTTTCTTGCTTTGAGATTCATGTATGTGCAACAACATCGATGGAAGTTTGGAGTCGAGTCAACAACTGCTGATTCATTCCACGAGTTTCCAACGGGTCATTGGAAAGTTTGCAATCAGCGGATTTCATTCTGGCTGAGGGTAAGTTGTGCACCGTTCGGTCCGCAGGTACCGGAACCGGTACAGGTAGGCAGTGCTCGAGGTGCGCACCTACTAAAGCAGGAAACTGATTGATCCAAATTCATGTGTTCTTCCTGCCGATTGGTTCTGGAACAACAGTGCCCGCATTGGCTGCACTGTGCCCCGCATTGGCTGCACTCTGCCCCGCCCCAAAAGCATGGACCAAAATCTAGGACGTCTTCTTGAACGGCCCGGCGGGTGCCGTGGATACAGTCGTACTACGTTTGTTGCTCAAGCTGGCGTGAAAGGCTCCTTTACCTCGTACTGTTCAGTGCAATCATGACTTCCTTGCTTTCCTCCACTGTTTTGACAGCTTCAACATCTCTCTCCAACATGACGAACTTGGCGAAGCAGTCTTGAGAAGAAAATTCGGAAGCTTTCGACGGGACTGAGACTGAAAAAATGAGGCGAGAAAGTCAAAGAAAAACTTGATATCAGCCACCCGTGCTTGTCATGTCGGCAAAGAGTCCTTTTACTCCAAGTTCATGCTTCCCGCAGGGTCTTTCAATCTCTCAACTCGACCATGACCGACCCTCTGATATTGCACCGCTTCCTGCAAGAAGGGGGAGCAAATTCTGCCACTGCAACAAATGCCCCAACCACCGCTGACGCAGTTGAACCGACCAGTCCCAACGATACGGCTGTTCTCGTCAACACACTGCTGATTTATGGAATCCTTTTCATAATCATTTCACTCCTTTTCTGCTGGTTGCGACTTCGGAATCCTCGTGTCTACAATATCCGAGGATGGGTGAAAGATATTAGATGCAAACTGGCCAAGAATCAGTTTGGATTCTTCAGCTGGGTCTTTGAGCTGAATGACATTCCCGACAAGCAATTTATGGAACAGTGTGGAATGGATGCATTATGCTTGGTCAAGATACTGCGATGGGCATTCAAGGTGTCAGCCGTGAGCGCTCTAAATGCCTTGTGGCTGATCCCTGTTTATGGGTCTAGTAAAGATTCACCGGAAACGGCCTACATCACCGATTACATTGCCTCCATTACCGTGTCACACGTGCCACCAGGCAGTCCGAGGTTGATTGCAACCACCATTGCTACCTACATTGTCTTTGGGGCTGCCTTGTACTTCTTATACCAAGAGTTTGACTGGTTCCGACAACACCGCTTCCGATGGTTGCATCAGGCCAAACCAAGAAACTACACAGTCTACGTTCATGGGATCCGAGACGAGTTCAAAGCAGACTATGATTTGGCGGACTATTTTCAAGAGAGCTTTGGTCTCGGTCGGGTACAAGAAGCTCATTTGAGACTCGACACACCCGAACTGCTCGAAATGACCATGAAACGACAGGCTCTTATCAAAAAGCTAGAGCATGCCATCAATATCCAACAAGTCAAGAACGAAACACCAACTCACAAAGTCAATGGGGTACAAGTGGACTCGATTGAAGCTTACGCCGACGAGCTGCAAGAAATGAACCGAGAGATTACCGAAAGAATCGAGTTTTTGGAAATTGGAGGGTACGATTCAGACGACACAGAAGCTCAAATGATGGAGAGTGCACGTCACGCCGAGGGAGGCCCGTTGGATGGAGGTTTCTTGACTTTCTACAATCTCAGCAGTACTCAAGCTGCACGACAAATGAATCACGCTCGAATGCCATTTGAGATGCAGGTGTGGGAAGCTCCAGATCCTGAAGGTGAGGCTCCCAGATAGATCTTGCGTTTCAGTGTGTGCTACCGTGACGTTGCTAACCAATGTCTACTACCTTTTCTTTCCGCCGCACCCAAGATGTTCTTTGGCCAAATGTGGGCAAGAAACATGCTGAAATTCAGGTTGGCAAACTAACATCCTTGGTCCTGACAATCACAATCTGCTTGCTTTGGACTATTCCAATCAGTTTCTTCTCCGGGTTATCATCCGTTGAGGGAATGGAAGAACAGTTCGATTTCATCAAGGAAGCAAACGAAAAGTACCCTGCTCTTAGAGCAATCTTGGCACAACTCGCACCTTTCTTGGTTGTCATTGTCAATGCGCTGCTTCCTGTCATTTTGAAGGCTCTTTCCGTAAAGGAGTGCCACATCTCCAACGGGGCGGTCCAAGCCTCTTTGTTTACCAAACTCTCCTATTTCATGGTGATTCAAACGTAAGTGTTGTTTTGAAGACGCTCATGCGCTAGGAATCAAACTGTCAGCTCACCAGCAAAGCCTGCCTTCGACGTCAGATTCTTCGTGTCGGCACTCGCAGGGAGTCTTGTGTCGCAGTTGTCTCTCCTGGCCGAACAGCCAACCCTCATTGTGGAAGTATTAGCAAACGAGCTCCCAACAAAATCTACGTTCTTCATCCAGCTTGTATTCATCAGCACGGTGCTTGGCCTGGGCATTGAACTGTTAAGGGTTGTCCCTGTCATTATGGCTTCCCTAAGAGGATGTTTGGGCCCCAACTTGACCGAAAAAGAGCGCAACCAACCATGGCTCTTCTTCAATCCCCTTGCGGTGCCACCAGTCTTCAACCATGCTTCAGTGCTGTCCAATGTGGTCTTGTTTTGCATGATCTTGTTTGTTTACGCAGTGATTGCACCGCTGACTGCTATCTTTATGGTGCTAAGTTTTCTGGTTCTCGCTGCCGGTTATCGTCACCAGTTGATTTACATTTACCCTGCTACTCAGGAGAGCGGCGGAAGACTTTGGATGAGTTTTGTGGGCATCATCCTGAATTGTATGCTCGTGGCTGAAATCGTTATTATTGGTCTCCTTGCATTGAAGCAGAGTGCAGTGGCAGCGATCCTTGTGGCCCCAGTCATTGCAGTTACAATGTTGTTCAAGTCCTATATCAACCAAAGACACTTTCAGTCGATGGAGTGCTTGCCATCACATGAATGCCACAGGAAGGATATTTCCAGTGACTTTTACATTACGGAGAGCTTTGAAGACTTGTACGTTCAACCAGAGTTGCTAGTCAAGGAAGCGTTTCCTGAGAATGCCTCTGGCAAACTCCGCAAGATGATCTCCCTGGTGGAAAGAAGGAAGCCAAGCAAGAAAAAGAAACGAAGGAAGAGAGGACTCCCCCAGGAAGTGAAAGGGGGAAGAGGAGGGGGGGGGACCCCGCCTGCTAGCATTTGATTTCATCGTTGCTTTAATACTAGTAGTTGTAGGTTACATTCTACATTGCACGTTCTGGCTACAACTGGTACCAGGTACCGGAGGTGCGAGGAGTCTTCAATGATTGGCTGTGGATGGGGCATGGGGTTAGTTCGCACTGAACCCCGTGCCCGGAACGAACCAGTTCCATCAGTGGCACTTGCTTTTACAAGTCAGCTGAAGCATGGCCAAGCAACCTAAATCAGAAGTCTCCAGCTCTACTTGCTACCGTACAGTAGCTAGTTTCTTGTTCTACTTGTTGGCCAGGGGTGGGAGACAAGGCACAGGAACAAAAGCAAACAGCGTGGGAGTGAAGTTTTTCATGGATCTTTTGCGCCCGGTTGAAGCTCCACGTGGAGAGCGCCACGCGGCATGATCCATCAAACACCCAACGACACCATTGACACCAACCAAAGCCGACAATAGCAATAGATATCGATTCGATTCAGAGGACAACAATGATGCTGAACAGAAAGACTCTTCTTGTGTGCATCTTACTGGCCGTGACTGCCACCTGCCGAGCACAATACGACGACTATCCTGATTATCAAGATTATGCGAATGAATACGAGGGCGAAGACAATCTTTATCAAGGTGGGTTTTTGATTGGATGGTGGGATTGTTGGTCTGCATAAATGGATTCTTTGGTTCTTTCCTTTGACGCTCATCGCATTTGATGTCTCATCCGCACTTGCCTCCACCGTATCCCCATAACTTTTCACAGGATATGCGGAAAGACAAGAGCAAAAAGCCGTCGGGTAAGATCCTGGTTTGGGGCTGAATCGCTGAATCAACCCCACCGCAAACCGGAGACTATCTGCATGAATCAGGACTTCACTCACAGCTGCCTTGTTTCCCTTATTCCCTTCGCTTCACGTTGATTGGTTGGCGTTTTCCAGTGGCGGCGGCGGAATGGGTATTGGCAAAGTTATAGTATGTTCGGCTTTTTCCTGGATTGCGGGTGCCAAGGTTCATTCGGACCGTGTCACCAAGAAGCTGAAGAATAAATTCCAAAAGGAACAAAAGCAACTCTACACACAATATTACAATGATGTATATAAGCTGACGGAAGCAAAACAGGATCTGGAAAAGTACATTGAACAACTCAGTGAGACCCTAAAGCAAACAGAAAAGAAGCACGAGCTGGAGGCAATGCAGAGGGATTATGAGGAATTCAAACAACCCGACATTGACGGCGATGAAAGGATCAGCCGAGCCGAGTTCAACATGTATGTCAAAAATTACCTCGCCAACTACCCGGGGCTGTCAGAAAAGGACTATCCAAAGTTCGAAGACTTTGATCACGATGGAGATGGATACGTTAGTTTCCAGGAATACTCGCAACAGATGGCATTACAAGCCCAGCAGGCCGAGCTAGAGCAGCTGTACGGACAGGGTAGTGGTGGATCAGAGAAAGCAGAGGCGCTCAAGGGATTATCAGGCAAGGCATATTGAAGAAAGAGGATCGTACCAAAATGTACTATACAAATATTCAGCTACTGGTTTATGTTCCAAAGCAATTCCTCTACCAGGATGGCTGCTTTAGTGCCTCTGCGATTGCGGCCTTGCCATTGGGTTGGTCTTGTTCCTTCTCCCTTTTCAAATTGCCGGAGTGTTTCGATGAAGTTTGAAGGCCAAATGAGCCTTGGTTGCTGGTATATTAGTTTTTAGAATGTATCTTGTTCGCGTGAGGACCAATACGAACAAAGGCATGCATTGGATACCTTCAAGTGCATGTCAGAGAGATTGTAATCACTAAGACTGAGGACTCGCTTACTTGAACCAATGAACAATTATTGCAGCAGGGAGTTTCAGATGCTATCGCGGCTGCTATTTCTCAGGCTAGCTACTACATACTCCCTAGCTAGCTAGAGTAGTGGTTACAAACTCGGGGATTCGTTCTACCATACAGAGTCAGTTCTCCGTGCAAAACCTAGCTAGCGCTAGCTAGCTCCCTCTTTGTGTCGGGATGTGAAACGAACACTTTTTCGTTTTGTGGTGGCCCAGCAAGCTGGGTTTGCTAGAATGCTCAGGTGAGATTCTTGAGCTCGAAGCCAGTTCACCCCGACCGACATGCAACTACAATGAGATAGAAGCGAGTATTCACCTATATTCTGTGCTTTCTTCAGCACTTCAATCAGAGGTTTCAGGATGAAAGCAAGATTTAGATAGGTTTAGACAACACCTTTGATCAACCCAAGAAAGTTGATAGGTGTGTGGGAGTTCGTTGAAGAGCTAACTTAAAAAAGTCGACCAGTCAATCGGGGCCAGTTTGTCGCAAAGAGTCCTCTCATCAAGTAAAAAGATGAACCTTTCCCAACGTGGCAGAACACGCCTAATAGTCACCGCCGTCGCCGCCGCCTCCGAACATGTCACCGCCACCGATATCGGCTTCTTCCTCTTCTTCTTCTTCAGGCTTTTCTTCTTCTGCGGCTGCACCACCACCGCCGCCTCCGCCGCCACCACCACCGCCGCCACCGCCGCCGGGTGTTGGTGTATATGTTTCTACCCCCTTCTCTGCACTGGTCAACACCTTGGCAAACAGCGCCGCCATTGGGGCGCTCACGCTGTTGCCGCTGGCAGTTGCTACCGCTTGCAGCTTTTCGGCATTGACTTCATCGGTACTTCCAACGATAAGACCGCACAGAGAAGCCACAAGGTCTTCTTTCTGCGAGTCTGATAGACCTTCTAAACTCGTTAACGCCATGGTGAGATGCAATTTGAACAGTTTGCTGGGATGCAGCCAAAGCAAAGCAAAGGTTGTTGCGTCCGCATTTCAGTAAGAGGTAACTTGACTCATGACTGAACCCCAAACAAACCATGATTCAATAGAGATGAAGTTAACGACTGTATAAGCCAGTTCAGCTATCAAAACTGTGATTGCAGACCAGCATCGCAAATGCTTCCGTACTCGTACGTGATCTTTGCTATTCAACCAACCGTTTCGGTTGCGCCACGTCAGGTCACTATCCGAACCTCTCTTGAACAGCCTGCTGGAAAGTTTCATTTTCGAAGAAAGCTCGCGGGTAAAGGCATTTAAAGACCAATTGAGCAAGTCAAAAGGGAGGGGTAGCATACATGTATTCACTGCAAACGCAAAAGAAACCATTATGCCTACGTGCCTACCACTGGCCACATGGCTTCCATTGAGCTACGTGTGCACCTACGTATTGAGCTCGTATTGTCACTTCTGGTGGTGGGTGGGAAAAGGGCCATGGTGCTGGAAGGGAATAGCTGGCAACATCAACATCACTGCTGGCTCTCAAGGCTGAGGGCAGACAGTCTGCCGACTGGTGGAGCTATTGGAAGGATATCGTACTTGTTCGTACCCATCCTTTGTTTTGCTTCTTGGGTCGTTGCCCCCCTCATTCCGAGTGTGTCGTGAAAAGAAGTCAGAGGAAAAGGCAAGTGGAGGGTCTGGACTTGAAAGTCATAGAAGCACAAGCCCAATTAGAACAATGAGTTACGGATTGCTAGCTGATGGGACTACCGTACTTTGGAAGTCCCTTCGTTACTGCTACTAGCCTGGTGCGTCAAGGGCAGCTTCTCCAGACCATTCTGCAGAGATCAAGAACTCACCAGCTCTTCTTATAGGAGCAATAGGTCGGAACAACCTGTAAGAAACTCCAGATGGCTGTGGTTTCAGTCCAAGGTCCAAGACAGCCAAACCGCGCTGCAGTACCGGTACCACCTGCACCTGCAGTGATACTTTACCTCTCGTGCCTCTTTTTCAACCAGCTTCGTCTTTGGTCTTGCTAGCCATTTAGCCAGGTACCGGTAGGAGGTAGTACGGTACTAGCTATTAGTAGTAGCTGTCTACTCCCTGTATTGTTCCGGAATGTACCACACTGGTGCTAGCTAGACTACGTGTCGGCACATACATGTAGATACTACAGGTCCGCATGCACAGTCCACAGAGCTGTAAAAGAGTGCTTGACCCGAGCGAAGAAGGGATTTTATCAAGACTTACTTATGTTTCTTCTCGTCCCCCAACCTTCTTTTACTGGACAATACAGCTTGAACCATGGGACCACCATTGCTCACAAAGGGTCAGGGTCTCTATCTCTTGTACTGAGGAGGGGCTATAAAGAATGACATTTCAATAATGCAAATATTCTGAAGTTCACCCGCTGAAGGAAGATGCCTTCGCTGGTCAGAAAAAGAGAACACCGAGGCACCACGTCAGCACCTAGCTAGATTGTCCAGGCCATTGAGATCGCCACTGCCTGGTAATAAACAGCCCAACAGCCAATCACGGCAGCTGCGAAGGAAGGATGCAATGTGGCGTTCTGCCTGATCATAGAGATCCAGGAATCATCCGGCTACTGACCATCCGCCTCTCGCCTCTCTGCTCTCTGCGATCCTCCCAAGCGTCCTTCTTCTTCACAGCCCATTAATCGTAGCAAAGCCAAGTTTATCATCAGCCCCAATTGCCTCCAACATCGTTCACAAGTTGAGCTTCCTCATATAATATTCAAAGAGAGACTGATCCCTGACACCCATTTCTTGTTGAGGAGACAAAAAGACACACAGTTGGTCATTTGCAACACCAGTGTTATCATTTTGTTTTCCTTCTTTGCAGTTTTCCTTCTTTGACATACCCATAATCTGGTCGAATCGAATCAAACAAACTCTGCTACCCTTGTTTTTATTTAGCAGACTTGACTTGAGCTGCCACCATGACGGCCACCATCGAACCCAATGCCCGTCCCACGGGATCTCGTATCCCCCTGGCCCTCCAAGCCGTGTTTCTGGCATCCAACAGAGGAAAAGATGTCAGCCGGCCACCACCCGACAAGCAAGCCACCAAGACGTACTTTCGAGGATGGATGTTCCAAGGATTACGAAAGAAGAAGAAGAAGGGAGGCAGTATTAGTAGTCGCCGCAGCAAAGGAACGCCACAGGAGGACAAGACGGTCAGTGTCACTACCAGGGACAGTACCAAGCCTCCCACGGTAGTCCAGTTTGGAAGTGATCCTTCCTTCACGGCAGACAGCAGTCGACGCGACAAACTTGGAAAGTCGAACAAGATGGGAAGCTCTTCGCAGCTCAGTGTGGGAGCTCCTCCTCCCAAGCCAAAGGTGAGATACCCCATAGCGACAGGCCAGACCAGCATGGCGGACATGACAATATAACAGAACCACTGACTGACACCATCTCTCTCAATCTCTCTCTATTTGAATTGCAGCCCGCCGGTCGTCCTCCCATGTCGCCGCAGGCCTATTTGGACGTTCTCATTCACTCTCGCGGATATTCCACCCGTCGTTATCGCACACTCCAAACGGGATATTACTCCAAACCCACGGCATTCCAACAAGCCAGTTACAATGTCTACCTGGTCAAGCTCGTACGAGCCAACGATATTGAAAATTTGCGTGCCGTGATTCAGGCCGGCATTTCTCCCAATCCGTGTAACGCCTACGGAGAATCCTTGGTACACATGGTGGCCCGTCGTGGTGATTTTGAGCTCTTGCGCATGCTCTTGGACGTGGGTACCAGTATTCAGGTTTCGGACGATTACGGTCGTACGCCCCTGCACGATGCCTGTTGGGCGGCCAAACCCTCCTTTGAAACGGTAGAACTCATTGCCGACAAGGATATTGCCCTCTTTCACATGACGGATAGTCGTGGTGCGGTCCCTCTCAGTTATGTCCGACGGGAACATTGGCCTCTTTGGATTGAATTTTTGGAATCCAAAAAGGACCTCTGGTGGCCTCCCAAGACGGAGGAAGACAAACCGGCACCCTTGATTGATGTAGCACCCAATGAATGCCCCATTCCGGAACCCGAAAATGCTTTGTCCATTGAATTGGCAGGAATGGTAGCTTCCGGTGTCATGACGGCTGCCGAAGCGGCATTGCTAACGGAGGATGATGACGATGATGAAGACGACTCGGATGAGGAAGATTCGGATGATGAGGACGAGGACGATGAAGACGATTCGGAAGCAGATTCCGATGATGACGATTCCGATGATGATGATGATGACGAAGAGAGCTCTTCGGACGACGACGACCTAGCTGGGTTCTCTGCGGACGATATGGCCAACATGCTATCGCGAGTCCAACAATCCAAGGCTCGTGTACAGTAAAATGCTTCCTTCCTTCCTTCCTTCCTTTTCTAGTGAGCAACACACGCAACCAGGAACCGTAGTGCATACTCGCGCAACGAGAACGGTCAGTCAGCAAAATGAAGACAACATATACAATGTTTGTTTTCGACGACTGCCCAGGGGTTCCCTCTACAAGCAAGCACTGTTCGGTGGCAACGCATTGGCCACAGCTCGAGAACGCCAGAGGATCCAACACGCTGCACTCATCCCTTCCATCTCTACACTTCAAAAGCAGCGTGCACCGTCACCTGAGGGAGCTCCCTCGGTTTCAACCCTGTACATCTTGAGACAAGTGTACATACTAGCCCGATATCCCCCACATGGTAGGATCGGCCAAAACCAACCAACAAAGGCTCAATCTCATGAGCCACCATGAATATGTGTACCTAGCGTAAAAAAAGAAACATACTGACTTTTACGTCCACTCATACGGTAGTCCTGTAGCTATTCTGTCCATCTCCACCCGCCCAACTAAACATTAATGTATCAAACTGGGGCTGACACCTGGTTTCTTCCAGCTATGTATACATGATGGTTACTACCGCGCTGGAGCAAGCAAAAGCCCTACTGGATAAGCTGGGTTCTTTTCAAGGGCCCTGGACTCAAGCTGTGAAAAATTGCATTGCATGAATGGCATTCGGCAAACCAAAGCCGGAACAGCAGATACGGTACTAGTAGGAGACATTGTATCTAACCAGCAGGGAGCAGGAGAAAGGACCCCGTGTCAGTAAGCACGCTGACAGCAAGCCAGGAATGGCTTGAACTTCAACGAAAGGTGTTCAGTCCATGGGCCCTCCGCCTTTTCATTCTTTCAGCCATCCCAGGCTGATTGCTTGGGGTAAAACAAGCAGCGTCCTTCAGCCGACGCGAGAGGACTTTCCGATCGCTCTGTCTTCTCTTCTTTTCTCCAGGCGCAACCACGGCAAGCTATTGCGCAGCCGGCCACAGTAAAGCTCTGAAGCCCCTTACCAGCTTACAGCAAGAATGCGCCAAATCGAAGGAGCAGAGCGAAACCACGAGCTAGCTATTAATAGCGTTCTCTCCTTGGCGAAGAACAGAGGTGCGAATATTCAATCTTCCGAGACCCAACGATGCCCAACCGGTGCATGGATACAGCTAGGGATACCGGTACTAGAATCTTGCAAGCTTGATTGTCCACATTTGGGATGGACAAGCAAAGGATCTCGACGGCAGCTGCTACCAGCGTCATAGAGTATGAGAGATGCTTTGCGCCAAACTTATTTTATTAAAACCATGTTACACTTTTCAACTATACCACAGCAACTCCATCCCACCACAGCACGGCCCGGATGAAACGAGCGGTCCTCCAGTGTCACCATCATTTTTGATATTTTAGTAATCTTTCACATGCAGTTCTCTTCACGTATTCGGGCACTTTTTCTTGTCAATGATCAATCAACATTTAAGATGATCTCCCCTTGGTACGCATTTGTCTTCAGGTCGTCGGAAAAGTTGGCAGCACAATGTCTAACCAGAGGGTTCTCCTGATTCATCCTGCTGCTTGGTAACGGTGGCAGCGTATTGATCGCTGACCTTACACTGGACACCGACAAAGTTGGTGACAGTACCAGAGGCATCACGCAAAGCGGCAATGAAGAACTGGTTCCAGAAGGTGGTGCCGTCGACACGGTAGTTGAGCAAGCAAACACTCATGTCGTTACCCTGTTCGATGGCCTTGCGGATGTGCTCCACAGCCTTGGGATCGGTCTCGGGTCCTTGCAAGAAACGGCAGTTACGTCCCAAGATTTGATCAAGGGAGTAACCGGTAAGGTTGAGGAATCCTTGAGAGGCGTAGACAATCGGGTTGTCGGGCAAGGAAGGATCGGTAACCACAAAGTTCTGCTGGGCAGTTTGCAGGGCCTTGATGAAAGAGAAATCAGGATCGTCCAAGACCTTGTTGGCGATACCCTGAGTGGAGGCAATCAATCCTTCGTCTCCACCGCCTCCCTTTTGACGGAAGAGCTTCTCTGCTTGGTCGGCACCCAAGTGAGTCTTAATGGCATTTCGAAGCTTCTCGTTCTCATCCTTCAACAAACCAACGGATTGTTGGAGAGATTCCAACAAAAACTTTTTGCGGACACGGCTCTTCTTGGCATCTTCCTTGGTCTTCCTGTTCGATAATTAAAATATAAATCAGAAAAATCATGGTGAGCAAGGAAACAGGGGTAGCAGCACTCTGACAACACAGGCCAACGGGGACTCCCTAGAACAACCCAACCCACAAGTGCTTAGCCCGCTTCAGGAGAGACCAATTACAAAGACTTACTTGTCACCTTTCTTCTTCTTCTTCTTGGCGGCATACTCCAGCTGGTTCTTCTTTTGGGGCTTCTCCTTGAAGGGAACAGCCTGAGCAGTGGGGACAGCCTTGACAGCAGCGTTTCCCATCACCAGAGCTTCCTTGGAGGGATCAGCAAGATTGGTGGTATCCAAACCACCTCCAGCAGGAGTCGGAATGAACCCACCATCGGTCTTTTTGGAGGCAACAATCTTAATGTTCTCTCCCTCACCAGAGTTCAACATATCGTCTTCCCTCTCCTCACTGAGGAAGATGGTGTCTCCCTCGGGAGTAAACATGACATCACTGAAGATGTCATCGAGATTCAAGGCAGCCATGGTCAAGGTCTTTCTTCAGATAAAAGGGAGCAATAGTAACCACAAGGAGATCAACGAGGGTTGGTCAGCAATCCAAATTGGATATTGTGTCTGCATGTGCGCTTGGACACCCCTTGACAACTCTGATTTGGACGCAAGGAATGACTGTTTTCTCAACTGAGAAATGACACTTCTATGCCAGAGACCCGGAGGTAGAAAGATACAACTCGAGATCATCTCGTCAATAGCCCCTTCCCCCCGTTCACCACAAAGTTGCCCTTTAAGGCAACCAAAGATCGCAGCGGGGAGTCTGAAGATTGAAGATAATGGTACTAATTCCAATTCAGCACTGACGTCAGTTTTATCCCCGGATTCGATTGAAATCATTCTCTGCATCTGGCGCAGCGGCATCGAGCTGTCCGGCGCGGGATGCGGAACCCAAAACACTTTTCCATCCCCGTAATGCGATTGACAAATGCGTCACCCTCCCAGCTGTTGGGGAGGAGGAAAGCAGCCTGTACACAGGTGGTTAAAGTAATACATTTAGTTAAAATATAGAAGCACAAGCTTGTTTTTACATCATCTACCTGAAGCCACAAGCTGCTTCAGTTGACGCACTATCACTTGGATCGATCTGATTGGCTCTATGTCGGCATTCCCTGAGAACAGACTGATATTTCTTCCAGTATCAAGAATGATGACCAGGAAAGCAGAACACACGAAGGAGTACGGTTTTGCTATACAAGGGAGCGGCGTCAGAGCTTTCGGTGACATGAACTGCCCCTCGAGTGACCTAGGAAAAAAGAACTTTTTTCACTGAGCACGGTTTATCACTGATCATCAAAACGCGTATGTAGTTCAAATTCTGCTCCACTCTTTGGAATCTATTGCAGGGATGGATGCACTCTCAATTCGAGACTACCGGTATCCCATCTTTGGCTTTGGCATTCCAGTCCTTTATTGGATCTTTGTTGGATTCGATTCCGCAATTTGGATCGAGCTTGGTGATGGCAAAAAAAAACTAAGAATGATCAGCTTCTGTCACTTTCAAGCTTTGCCATGTACACCAAATCTCCAAGCTAGATCGATGGATACCCTCCTCTCATTCCTACATCATCAGACGCTGGGGGTTGTTGTTTGGTCGGGGCCTACCACTTGGGTATGTCTTCGTTTGGATCTACCGCTACCGGCAGATGCCAGCTATGCATAGGTTCCGTAGCTACCGGTAGCTAGCAGAAACACAACCAACACCCAAGAGCTACCTAAGGGTCATCGGGTACATTACAGCGTGTGCTAAAAAAATGTCTCTATTGCTCTTTCCACGGTCACTGTAAAAGCTAAGGCTTCCTCGGCCAAAAATGGGAACACTTGGTGTCAACCAACGAACACCGGTCATCATAGTGGTCATTTGGATCTTTGTTGAGCTCGAAAGATTTTCGTTGGAGCATGGGTTTCAATCGATATTCTTTAGAATGCCATGGCAAGACAACCCATGTGATGAGCAGCAGAACTTGACAATGATATTCAAAGTCTGGCCCTTACTTTGCTCCACTAATAGGTTGAAACATCTCGTCTCTTGATAAAGCTGATGCTGTGTTGCTGCAATGGATCTGAAGATGCTTCAAGAAAGTTCGTCTTTGAGAGAGTGACAGTCATTGCATCCTGAGCGGTCACTGGGATCTGTGTGGTTTTTGCAAGCAGCTCCGGAACAACTTTTCCAAGATGACGCCATGTCCATGCCACCTCTTCCCCTTACTCGACTTGAATCAATCCAAACAAACAACGATCCTCGGTGGAACTCTCAGATGAAGAGAACGACGAAGCAAATTGCATGACTAGTTTGCTTCAAAACAAGACACTGTGCGGACTTTCGGCACCAACAACTTGCTTGGAGGCAAGGTGCGTCGATATCAAATACCCCAACGGTTTGATTCGATTCTGTTGTTGAGCCATGTGTCACAGTGTTTCATCATTGAGGGATCGTAGATTATAATGTTCTTTCCAAGAGGAACCAAAAGTGCTCTTTGGGAGAGTTTGAGTGTGATTTGTTACCATTTCTGCCCATCCCGACATTTCAACCTTTGCGTATTCAGTTTGCCTGTTTCCCCCTTTACCTGGGGAATACGAATATAAATTTTTTATGTGTTTTCTGTACCTGCCTCGGTGTTCTGGAAGCTTGCGGCCTATCAAACCAATTCTGCCACCCGGAAATATGCATACCGAAACTGGTATCCATAAAATCAACGAAATTAGCACCAAGTGACCCCCCCTCCCAAATTTGTCGCACCTCAAGTCGATAAACTCAAAATCCCGCGCTAGTGAGAAAAAATAATTTGGATGTTGAGATGGGTTTTGAATTTTTGCACTGGAAGCATTTGGATTCTTTTTCTGTTTGGTTTGCAGAGATGCCCATTTCAACACCAAAAAGGAGAGAACAGAAGCACTGGTATTCACATGCAAAACTCGCCTCGGGTTGCTTTCTCAAATCAGCAAATGATCTTCAACCAAACAAGAAGCCCTGCTTCTGTGGAATATTAAAATTCAAGCGAACCTATTCGTAGTGCAATTAACTAATAATCATCATGCCATCTTTGTTTCCTCAAACGAAGAAGGCTTTTGCAGTTTTTAGCACCTTTTGGCACCAAACAAGGACTCCAGCACTCCACTGTGTCATTCAGGAACATTTTGTTTTGCCAAATAACTAACTCTCAAGCAACCAATTGAATGATACCTATGAATCTTCTGTCTCTGTAGACAGTGTTCAGTATTTTAGCCTTTTCCATTTCAGTGCTCAGCTAGTCAGCACCAAAACAGGTTGGCTGTGCCCCGGGACCGACCATAGTCTCCTTGTTGATTGTCGAATTTGTGGGCCCAACAACGGTGAATGGTCGACGCGCTTGGTAACGTTCGAGAGTGATTTGAATAATGGCGTGAAGTTTCTCGCACCTTCTCACAACCGCTCAACCTTCTCCGTCTTCTATGTTGATAGGAAGTCTTCCTGTGTTTGATTGATTGTGTGTGCGAAGAAGAGTCAAAAAGACAAAGGAGAAGGAGAGATGAGTGCTCCTGGAAGACAGAAAAGTCCGGGCGGTGGAGGATTGATTCTCCCTGACGGTTGCAACAGCAGCGGCGGTTTGTCGCAAGAAGTCATGATGAAAATGATGGAAGCCCAAGTCATTCAAGGATACAGAGCACCCGGTCAGCAGTACCATGCTCCGCCTGTGGAATGGGTCAAAAATACACTGGATGGTTCCGTCTTGACGGACCACAAGGGCTATCCCATCAGTGTCAATCGACTGCTCGCCACCAGACCATTGCGTGCCGAACTTTCCAGCCGTCCAGGACCCGGTGGAAAGAAATTGACGTACATTAGTGGCGAAGGAGTCACTCGGGCGCTCAATGAAATCTTTGGTTTTGACGGATGGAACATGGAGATTGTCAAGACACAACGAGAAGTCTGTAACAAAGATGACAAGGGACGCTTCCATGTCGCTTACACGGCGCATGTTCGATTGACGCACAAAAAGAGTGGCACCTACAAGGAAGACGTGGGATCTTCCGACAGTGTCGATCGAACCATGGGAACTGCCGTCAGCCATGCGCTCAAGGGAAGCATCACGGATGCGCTCAAGCGCGCCGCGAGACATTTTGGAGAAAAACTCGGCAATACGCTTTACGTTGGAGATTTCACCATCAACAAGGCTCCACTCACACTGCGAGACGCTCTAGACTTTTACGACAATGAACGAGAAAACACCAAATTTGGACCATCTACCAAGCCTATCCATGTCAACAAGGAGACTCCTTCTCCACTAGTGGATCAAAAGAATGGCGCTGCTAGCGGAAATCGGAATGTGGCCACTGTCGGGTCAACCAAAACACATCAGCAGCAGCCAATGGCACAGCCCAACAACAACTACAACAAACCGAGTGCTGTAAGCAACCAAAATAAGAACAACAGTGGTTCGGCTGTCAACAACATGCAGTCCGTCTCTATTGCAGAGGCGCATCCACGAACCAACGGGCGATCGTCCTTGGATGGGCGGCCCATGGTGGCGATGGGAGCGATGGTTACCAAGACACCTTCCAACAATCCGCAACTCGCCGCCTCCAAACAGCAAAACCCTATTGTTTCGGCAACACCCAAGGTTCCAAACAATGCTCGTGAGAGCCAGGAATCGCTCAAAAGTCGTTTGGGACCAGCGCCCAACTTTCAGCTTCCTCCACCTTCTCGACAGAGTAGTTCGTACGCCCAGAACGCTTCGCTACGTCCTCCGCCTTCTGCGGCCGATCGACTCAGCTCTGGAAACATGTTTGCAGGTGGGCTCACTTTTGACCATGATACAGACCCACAGCGTGGCCATGGCAATCAACGTGTTGTTGCCCACGCCAACAAGGAAAACTCACAAGGTCGACCATCTCAGCAGCAGCATCAACAAGGACCGGGGCTTTTGAAACGTCATGCATCGGTACCGACCGACGTGGGCACGAACAAGAGAATGAATGCAAATCCGTACCAGCGCTAGTAGAATACACCACTGGATGAATGCGGTCTAAAAGGCCACCTCTGTTCAAATTATTGTAGGAGGTCTACGGTGGCTTCAGTCGACAACCAACCAAAAGAGGTTGCCAGAACCCATCACAACAGCATCATGCTGCAACTTGGATTGAATCATTCCTTTTTGGAGGCTGGCTCGTATTACAAAAACACGAAGGGTAACATAGGGATACTCTGTTGAAGTACTAATGTAGTTTCTGTGCCAACAAGAACCGTCAACAAAGCCCAAACCTAACAGCGTGCTAATAATGAGGCTAGCGATGATTTGTAGTAGGCAAGAACAAAAGGAAAGAATCATCAAAAGCGTTGTTATAAATTTGCTATTCTTCTATATGGTATCCTATCCGTAGCTCTTCTTTTGCTCTTCACTCATGCCAGCAAGCTGCTCGGGCGAAATGTTGCCAGACGAGATCATAGATGCCAGCCCTGCCGACACGGCATTCTTGGGATCTGGAAGCGTCCCATCTGGCCGATCGTCCTTCGGTCTCATCAAACGAGCCACGGGCCCTCCCTTGGGCCAGAACTTGTCTGCCATTTCTTCCAAAAACTCACTCCATTCCGACGTGATACTGGCTCGGACATACTCCATGGGCGTTTGTCCACGCTTGTCTTCAATGAACAGTTGCATGGGGTCGCGTTCCAGAATTGCTTCGGCAATTTCCCGAGAAAAATTGCTGGCCCAAGCACAATGATGCATGGGCGTTCGACCAAAGCCATCGACTACTCGAATGTCACTCCCGTTGTCCAATAGACACTTGAAGATGGCAACGTTGTTCCGCTTGCACACCAGATCCAGAATGGAATCTCGAAACTGATTGCAAGGATTGGGACTGAGACCGCACGACAACAGTCGGCCCAGCATTTCATCATCGCCAGTGTGTACGGCGTGCACCACTTGTGTCCCAAAGGAACTCAGCTGCAATGGCGATGGCATGGTGTCATATCCGGCGTCTTCGCTCTTGATTCGGTTTTGCAGTTCCGTGTGTCCTTGTTGCTCCACAACCTTCATCAAGACATCTTGAGGTGTACTCTCCACTTTCTTGCCCTTTTTGGCCTTTTTCTTGGCCGGGGTGCTCGATGGAGCGGAGCGCTTCTTCCGTTCACCAGTACAGACACTGGCGAGTACAGTGGGCGGAACCATGGTGGAAGGTAGCAAGAACGTCTGGTCACTCGGTTGTGTCATGGCTCCACCACCGTGAGATGCCACAGGCATGGGTCTTGGCATTTGCTGCTGGGATTGTACGGCCATGGGACGCTGCTGCTGTTGCTGTTGAAGTTGCTGCTGCTGTGCTTGCTGTTGGAGCTGCTGCTGCCGTTGCTGTTGGAGTTGCTGTGCTTGCTGCAGTTGCTGGGCTGCCTGTTGCGGTGTTAAACCAGCTGCCTGCAACTGTTGCAAGATGGTGGAGGACGGAACGGGTGCCGGTGCAGCGGCTTGATTAGTTCCTTGTTGCGAGGGCTGACTGTGGGATTGAACCACTGACGGGTTGACCTGCTGCTGCTGCTGTTGTTGTTGGTACATGGGAGTAGGCTCTAGCATGGGAAAGCTTTGGATTTGAGGAGCCATGGATGCCTGGAAGGTTTGAAAAAGAGATAGAAGAACGAGAAGCATCGTTAGTCTGTTGTGCCGGCATGATTCTTTCACGGCATCTCACTTCGGATACTACCTACCATTTCGTTTGCCTTTTGAGGCTGTGTGTCGGATGGTCCGCTGGCATTGCCTGCTTCGTCACCCAGCGTGTCCATGTCAAAGAACTTGAACAGGTCATCATCATTATAGACATCGCTCTGCCGTTGCACCGGTTGCACTTGTGTCTCCAAGAACAACCTTTGGTTGCTATTGGAAATGCTAGAGGAAGCATTCTGATTACTGTTCGCCGCTGCTGCTTTTGCGGCAGAGTTGCTGTTACCGTCTCCTCCCATGGAAGAGGCGGTGGCTTCATTGAACGAGTTGAGCAGCTCGGACAAGCTACTCTCATTTGCATTGCTACTACTACTGTTGTTGTTCCCCCCATTTACTTTTGCAATCAATTGCTGCATCATCTCTGGACTGAGATTGCCACTGTTCAGCAATTCTTGAATGCCAGCGACGTCAATGCCCCCTTGTTGTTGCTGGTGTCCTTGTCCCTGTTGTGATTGCTGTTGAAATGATTGCTGTTGTTGTTGCTGCTGCTGTTGCTGGTTTGCTTGAGCTTGTTGGTTCTGTTGCCCTTGTTGTTGATGCTGCTGTTGCATGAGCACTTGTTGTTGAACGTGGGGAGGCAACTGGTTAAAGGAGAGGATCTGCGGGGCTCCTCCTCCTCCGCTCTGGTTGCCTCCCTGTTGTTGTTGGAGCTGTTGCTGAAGCTGCTGCAATTGACTGGGATTGGCACTTAGTTGTCCCAGCATGTGAGCTGGAACGGCTACCTGGGTCAAGACCATGTACGGTGCTTGCTGCTGCTGTTGCTGTGGTGCACTAGTGGGAGTCCCCGGTGCGTTGCTATTGTTCCCCGCATTGGCTTGCTGCTGCGCCGCCTGAAGCTGCGCTGCATGTTGACGCTTCAAGGCTTCAAACTGTTCACGTGTGTAAACAGGAGCGCTTCCAGGAGCCGGGGAAGGAGCGGCCAAAGCGGTTCCTTGCGACGGGAAACTCATTTGCTGCGATTGCGGCTGTTGCTGGATTTGCTGGGATTGCTGCTGTTGGATCTTTTGGGATTGATTGGTGTTGCTGTTGGTGGTGGTGTTGTTGTTGTGGTTCATGACAAGCACTGATGCTAACTCAACCATATCAAGTATCTATTCGTTTTATGCTTCCAGCTGAATCCTATTGATGCTTGTTAGCAAACTAGCGACTGGTTACAAGATAGGGAGGGAAGCTCTGTTCTTCCTGCGCTTGCTACCGGTACTGTGGTTGCTCTGTGGTACAAGAACGTGGTCTTGATGGCTGTTTGTTGTTGTGTTGCGGCTTTTGCCTGGGCTGTGCGGCCGCCCAAGTCTTCCTCACAATCAGATTCTGATCTTGCTTTGGGCTTGGGAGACAGAGAACAGAACTGGAGTACCGTTTGTTCTCTGAGGAACAAATGTTCTTTATTTCGATCCCAAGCCGGTGGAGCTGCAATGAAGGCTTCTTGGGAGGTGCGCTTTTCAAGATTTCGGCACCTGTCGGTCGCAAGTTCAATTTTTCGTTGGGCAAGGATCGGCATGGCCTGCTATTTGAATCGAATCATCCACTTCTTCACCAACTATCATCGTGCCCGATGTTAGATAGTCTAGCAGAGATTGCAGATGTAATTTGTTTATTTTTAACGCTACGGTAGCTAGTCAGTCAAATGTAGCTGCAACTCTCAGAAAGAAACTTTTGGAAACCTCAACTCCACTATTGGCCAAGGCAGCAACTGTTTTTGGATACCCTGCCGTACGGTAACTTCGATTGCCCATTGTTTGGGTGCAATGCACATTAGCTAGTTGATGGAGTTTTGAACGGCCTGCTTCAAGGACTGAGACGGTTTCATTTCCTGCAGTGGCTATGAACCTATGATGAACACCACAACAAACTGTCCTTGTGAGGGTCTTTGGAGCTTGTGTGAGTTGCTATAGTTTTGTTTCGGAGTAATGCGACGCATTCCCCAGAATCCATCTGGTCCTGGGGAACGCAAGGAACAAGGCTGGGACATGGAAGAATCCAGTCGAAGCTCAAGGCATCGAGGAGAATGCTGGAGTTCGTCCGTACTTACGAGATATTAACCAGCAGAGCGGCTATTTCACTCTGGAGGCGTCTGGCCGCTCCTTCTTCTTGCTTCAAACGTCGAACGCAGACCACACGCCCACAGCAACACTCACTTCCAATCGCTGCCCAACACAACGCAGTAAAAGATGACCATGGAATGTTATGATAATGCAAGTGACAATGTCCAACTTCTGGTGGAGACACCACGAGGACGAACAGCCGTTGTCTCATTACCAAAGACTGAGCTACTAGTAGAAGATGAAATTGGCTACAATGAGTTGCTGTTCCATCTGCTACAGGCGGCCAAGCGACGGGATTTGGATCATGATCTCGTTGTCGATCCTGACGCTGAATGGACAGAGGATTCAACAAGACATCTGATGCTGATTCACAATGGACGAATTGTAGACCCCAATCTATTTCCCTCTTCTGCATTATTTCTGGATAGTGACTCCCTCGTTTCCTTGCAATTGAAATGTCGTGGCCGAGGAGGCATGGATCGTCAGAACCGAGTCGGTTCCAAATTTGGAGGCGGCGGTGTGAGTTCTAGCCAAAATGCGGAACGAGAGCGCAAGGAGCGACTCAAACGATTGGCTTTGGAATCGATTGATTTGGCCAAGGACCCGTACTTGATGCGCAATCACTTGGGGACTTACGAATGCAAACTCTGTTTGACGTTGCATACCAATGAAGCCAACTATTTGGCCCATACGCAGGGCAAGAAGCATCAACAAGGTCTGGCCAAACGAGCGTACATGGAAAAACTAAAACAAGAAAAAGAACAGGCACAACAGGGAGGCATGCTGTCGTCTTCGGCGGCGGTTATCCAGCAACCCAAACCCAAGAAAATTCGAATTGGACGACCCGCCTATCAAGTCTTTAAAAGTCGAGATCCAACTACCAATCAACGATGCCTGAGTTTCGAATTGCAATATCCAGAAATTGAACAGGATTTGCAACCACGTCATCGATTCATGAGTGCCTTTGAACAACGGGTCGAAAGTCCACCCGATCGTCGATTCCAGTACCTCCTCTTTGCGGCCGAGCCCTATGAAACCGTTGCCTTTAAGATCCCCAACGAGTCCATTGATAAAGGGCAAGATCGATTCGTCACGCATTGGGATGATGACGATAAAAAGTTCACTCTGTCTCTGTATTTTGTGGAACAACAAGCAACAACAAACGAAGAAGGACAACAACAGCAAGAGCAACAACAAGCTGGGCAGCAGTAAACGAACTCTTTCAAACAAACAGCAAAAGGGAGGGTGCAGCATATATAGCTAAAACTTGGAGAAGCGAGTGGCTACACGCACTGAATGTTTTCCCAGGAATCTGTAGTTGGCGACGACCGTATCGTATGATGTAACTTCTACCAATTTATATAGCTATGTCTTTCTTAACAGTACTAGCAACGCATGTATTGTCTTGGATTCATTCAACTCTCTTGTTCCTCTACTCTTCTTCATTTTCCTGTTCCTCTTCTTTGGGTGTTGGAAACTTGTCCCATCCAATGAACAAATCAGCATTCAAATCTTGCCAGCACTGTTCATAGTCCACATCTAGATACGAGGCTTTCAAGGCGACTGGACTGAGCGTCATGATCAAACTCGTTTCAAACATGAATGCCAATCCTTCTTCAAATTTGACAGGCATTGCACAGTGATCCAGGACGGCTTTGTCGTACGACATGGTATCGGGTCCGTGCGGTGTCATGCACGAATGCAACGAAGCACCACCGGCTTGGAATCCTTCCTTGGCATCGTACTGTCCCGCAATGAGTCCCATGAATTCCGTCATGGTATTGCGATGAAACCACGGAGGTCGTAACGTATTGGAATCGGTGGCCATGACCCGCGGTGGGAAAATGACAAAATCCGCCAACGCCGTGCCCGGTTCACTGCCCACACAAGTGAGTACCGTGTAAATGCTGGGATCCAAATGATCGTACGTGACGGAATTGACGGCACAGAATCGATCGAGATTGTACATGAAGGGCAAGTAGTTGCCGTGAAATGCCACTACATTGTAGGGAGAATGACGCAGTTGTTTGGGAAAGAGTTGCGATCCAAACTTGCGCATCAATGTATGTTTGCTGTCAGCGTTGTACGTGTAATCCGCCGGTGTGGTTGCACTGCACCATGCAGTGGGATACCAAAAGTCCCTGGCATTGGCCAATCCATTGGATCCAATGGGTCCCAGTTCAGGAAGTGTAAAGTGTCCTTTGCATACTTCCAGGACGTAGCCTCTGGCAAACGATTCAAGCGAAGTGTCGTTGTTGTGCCGATGAATGGAAAAGACAAATCCCCGAGGAATGACACAAATATCCTTGGGATGGACAATCATACGTCCCACTTCGGTATGAATGAGGAGTGCTTCTTGTTGCGGAATGATCAAAAAGTCTCCATCGGCATTGTAAAAGTGTCGTTTGGTTTCCGACATGGATGTTTGGAAGCAGTACATGTAAATGGACAATCCATTCTTGTTCAAGGGCGATCCTCCTCCCGTGGCCATTAAGGACATGCCGTCGATAAAGTCGCACTCTTCATTGGCAGGATGCGGTGGTTTGGGTTTCCATCGCAATGGACGAGGTGTCACGACGGTTTGTTCCGGATCGACGCCTCCAAAGAATACCGCCGGCGTTGTTGTTGTTACTTTGTGATGATGATGTCGCGGAATGTGTTCGGTGCCATTGGCGACACTGGGTTGAATGCGATAGAGCCATGTGCGTCTATTTTCGGCGCGGGGAGCGGTAAAGGCCGTGCCGGACAATTGTTCCGCGTAGAGATTGTACGGAACCTTGCGAGGATTGTTGCGACCCTTGGGCAGTGCGTGTGGGATGCATTCACTTTCAAATGTATTGCCAAAACCCGTCTGATAGACCAAGCCATCTCGTGTTTCCAACATGCCGTTTGTAGCGCAAGTTGTCATGGTGGTGTTATTATTTGTTTGTTTTTATTTTTTAGAGCAGAATGATTTGATTTTATAGAACCCCAAAACAATGAAACAAGAGAGAACGGAGCAAGATACGATTGAATTCGCAGTGATCACTCCTAAGAACTGAATGATGAATGATTCAATCTGTGAGAACCCTATAGTCAATCAATAGACGAGAGTGCTTCTTGGTTCCTTGGTTCTTCTACTTGAATATCTAAGGCGTCAAGGATGTTGATTGATGGGATCGAATGAATAGAATCAATCCTTTTCAGGAGTGCCCGGCATGAGAACGGGGTTCCCGTTGAACCAGAACAACAAAAATGAGAAATGAAAAAATGACAGGGCGACATCACTTCAGTCACAAGTGATGTCAGCTAGGGATTGAACGAAGAGAAAACAACAGTCAGATCTTTTTTCTGGTTGGACATCGGGAGTGTCATGGAGAGTGAAGGGCTGAGTCAATGACATGGCCACCGACAACAACAGACAATTACCGTGTGAGCCAACATCTTGTGTAAGAGATAACTGTCCGAAGACGAGACAAAGACAACAGAGTTTGCAGCGTGCAATACTATGAGAGTGAGCATATCAGGACTAGCATTGGCTTTTCTCTTGGAGGCGACCAGGGACCATGGAGTTGTTTCTGGTTTCATCGTGGGAAATCAGCAGCCTCTGCCAAGTCAAATACTACCCACTGTATCCAAGCCCAGGCATCCACCTGCTTCAGATGAAAATGGGTGGAGAGTCCGAACCACACCAATCTTGGCTAGTTCCACCCGTGACGACAATCACGATGTTTCATCATACTCATTATTAGTAGAGGCAAAAGATCTGAAACTTGTGACATCCATGTCCGGCAAACAACGGCAAACAGAAAACCAAAAGTTGACCCAAAAGGCAGCCGCCATCCAGAAACAACTGTTGCTGGAACAAGGGTCCAACTTGAAGACTTGGGACTCGTTGGTTCCACTCATGATCCAATGGGCCAAGTTGGGACAAGCCGAACCGATGGAAGCCTTTTTCCAGCAAATAATAAAAGATGACAACATTCCCCACAGCAACATTCAAACTGCATTGCAGCGATGTCGTCTCCACGCATGGTCCAATCGACTGCGTCTGGTGCCACCAAACTCGGACATGGCCAAAGAAGCCACCGAACAGGCAGCACAAGCATTACAGAACATGATGGATGATGACACGACAATAGTAGTAGATCTCTCATCGGACTTTGCCACGGTCGTGAAAAACTACCTCTCTTTGGAACCACTCGACTGGAATGTTATTTACAAGGTCTGGAAACAGTGGCAAGAACAAGTAGTGTCATCATCTGCTGCTGCTACCACGGCCATCAATGCGCTCTTGACGGCCAAAATCATTCGCACCCTGGCCAATCATCATCACTCGTCGTGGCAAACAGCCATTCAGTACGCACAACAAGCCATGGAAATTGGATCTTCTACCATTGCGCAACACACCAGAGTCAATGGCGACAGCAGCAGCACGGACGACGACAATCATCATCTTATCCGAGTCTACAATGCCATGTTGGAAGTATACAGCAAGATACTCCCACCACCCTCCAAACAACAACAAACCAACGACGACAGTTTGGAAGAACGCCAACAATTGGTGGGTGAAAAGACGAATGAAATATTACAACAACTAAAGGACAATCATAATGTTGTAGTACCCAACGATCAGACCTACGCCACGGCCATGTATGCGTACTGCAAATGTGCCTGGCTACCACAAGCCTGGGAAATTTGGGATGAATGGAACGATCAAATCAACAACAACAATCATCATCTGGAGTTGGATGCTCGCTGTCTGCAAATGTTGATTCAGTCGTCTGTGCGGCAGGCGGATACTAATCACGACGCCAATGATGAGGATCATAGTAGGCTCTACTACTACTATGCCAATCGAACGACCCAAGTCATTTACGACATGTGGGCATTGTACGATCGGGGGTATCCAGAATTTCAACCCGACCGGGATTTGTACACCAGTGTCCTTCGTTGTTGGGCCAATCCACGACTTTCCACTTCTTCTCTGCTGATGGATACTAATAATATGGAAACGATCAATGCACTGGTGGCCAACTTGAATGAACGAGCCATGACACTGTCGTCGCTGCAACCGGACATGGCCTTGTACAAGGAATGGATGGCGGTCGTACGAGGACAGTTTGGTGGTACCACCACCACATTAGCAGCAAAGGTGGCCGAACAAGCTGGCATGATTGTCAAGCAAATGGAAGTGGATCCGTTCGTTGTCCCCGACACGAGTGTCTACAATTTCCTCATGGATGCCTGCCTCAGTGATGGTTCCATGGTGGGTGTGACACGGGCGGAACAAACATTGACCAAAATGATGGAAAATTCCTCTTCCAATGACAATAATGGCCCAAATGGGAGATCCTTTGCCAACATTATCCGATCGTGGCTCGCGTTTGATACCGCCAAAGCAGAGCAATGGCTAGATCGAATGGAAGAACGGTTCATTCCTTCCAAAGGCCTCTTTCAAGACGTCATTTCACGTTGCTGTCAAGAGAGCTCTAATGCACACAACAACAAGAAAGGGGAAGACGCTCGACGACAAGCCGAGCGAGCGCATCGCTTGTTGAATCGAATGGAAGAGTTGAGCAAGGCAACTGACAACCCAAAGCTGAGACCTGACAAATCACTGTACGACCGTGTGGTGGAGGCATGGGAAGCCTTGGGCGCAGGCGACGAAATTGAGAAGCTGCGCATCAGCCAAAGTGAAATGTACGCCGAAGAAGCAGAGTCGACCAAGAAGACAACTTCGCAACAGCATGCGATCAAATCGGAAGACGACGTCCGGAAAGCCATGAAGCAATTGGGGGTTTCTCTTGACGGGAATGAGAAGTTTCAGGCAGACACGCTTACATTCAATCGAATTATACGCCAATTGGCCAGCGCGGAATTACCGCAGGGAGGGCAAATCGCTGAAGAGATATTTGTCTACATGTTGGACCAGTATCTGAACCATGCCAATGTCAAACTGAAACCAGACATTATCACGTTCAACACCGTGATCCTTGCACATTCCAAGAGTAAAAACCCAGAGCGTTGCAAACGGTTTTTGAAAAATCTCCAAGAGCTCCA
>CAICTM010000624.1:0-55968 GCA_903772945.1 Seminavis robusta
TTTCCAAGCCATTGCGTGGGGAGGCAAATTATGGAGGAAGAATATCAAGGATCCATGAAGTATCAGAACCTTGAAAAGCTGGTGGATTCTTTTGACTGACAGTGGTGGTCTCATTGTTGTTTCTGGTGAGGATCAGGAGCGCAATAGAGCAATGAGTGGAGAGTATGAGAGTATTAATATGTTTGTTCAGTTAGATACCGGTATCATCCATCATCCGAGCAGAGTTGGTCGAACAATGCATCACTATCATCTTTGCAAATCCCGAGGGAGAAGGATCCTGGGACCGTTGCATCGATGACGTCATTAGACTACCAGCAGCTTTGCGACCTTTCAAAGAATTCCGCCAGCGCATGCCGCCTCCCGCTCCACCGCTCTCTGGTTTCGAAAGGGGTACTGCTGCCGCCATTGCCACACAAATGGAAACGTCTTCTCTTTGTTTCTTCAGAGGCCGATCCGTCAAAGGTTGTTTCAATCATCGGAGAGTGGTTGGGTGCGGCTCAGTTAACGTATACTAGTCCAGCTAGCTAGTGGGTACTTATATAATCTATCATGGCATCGGACGATCCCCCGTTAGATCCGAACAAGAATAATGAGGATCCAATTGGCCATTTTCCGATAGGTAGGTCATCTATTATCTTTTTATTTCAATTTTTTTTCTTTTTGATGTAAGATAATTTGTTGTTGTTGGATTGTTGCTGATGTTGGCTGATACATACACGAGCGCAGTGTTGTCTCTCGCTTTGTTGGGCTTCTTCAGATCTGAGTTGCGGGTTTGCGGGTCCTTCGATCGATCATGCTTGGATCTACCCTTCAACCTTCTTTTCACTGAGCTAGTGACCCTGTCGACATGCACTGTGCATGACTAGTAGGTAATATTCAACCAATTGGGTTGGCTGCAGTTTTGCTTTGCTGGGTATCCTCATTTTTCTCTCGTCATTGGAATTTCTGAATTCTGGTTTGCTCTACTGTACTGTTCTTTATTAGACTCCGTCGAAGATTTTGATGATGGCAACCTCCACGATACCAGTACGACTGCTGCTTCCTCTGGGCAGAAGCGACCTGGGTTTCCCGGAGATGACGAAGACGAAGGAGGCCACAGCAGCCCATCCAAGAAAGTCAAGTCCGATGGCTACCAAGGGCATGACGACAACACGGACCACCCCTCCACTCCAGGTGGGAAGGAGAATGGGGATGTCCATGAACACCAGCCTCATGCAATTCATCCTCATCCACTTCATCATGACCAACCACCACCACCCAATCACATGACGGATGATAATACGGATGATAATGCCAAGCAACCAGACGCACCACAGCATCATCAGGGAGCCCCAATGGCACCAGGTTCTTCCTCTGAGCAAGCTCCTGCTACCCCCAATAATCAACCCATTGGCAGCAATGTGGCAGAGCAGCAGCAGAACATCACACACAACACAACAGCACCATCAGCACACCACAAGAACATCAACAATACCCTCCTCAGATGCAGCAACAACCGCACCAAGGAGGTTACTATCCTTCCATGTATGGACAGTATCCTGGCATGATGCAACCCTATCCTCCATACTCCTATCCCCCGCCATATCCAGGCCCACCAGCGCCACCCATGATGCCTCCGGGACAACCACCGCCACCACCACAGGCGGCCGCTACACCACCCCAACAGGGGCCTCATTCGCCCAGTAGTGCCAACCACGGACAACAACAGCAACAGAATGTAGCAAGCCCAAAGGATCGCAACAACAGCAGCAACAGCCACCTCATTATCACCATCCACAAGCAGCATATTACCAACAACCTCCACCCGATCATCCCTCTTCGCCCTCTCGTCATGCCTACCAATATCCAGGAATGGTGCCACCCATGCACATGACGCCCTACGGGTACCCGCCACCGGGAATGTTCTTTGGACACTATCCCATGCCCAACATGATGAGTCCCATCTCCATGGCGCAATCCTACGGCACCGGTGGTGGCACCAATCATGCAGGTCCTCCGGACAAATATGCCAGTAGCTCTGCCAAACCCATATCAAATGTCCCTCATATACAGGCACCGCCACCCCGAAGGGCAGGGATTACGTTGGCGCTCAGTTGTGACGATGAACAGCTTTCCGAGTATCAAATGCTGGTAAGAAAACGACTGGCACGTTCTGACTTTGCTCAGTTATCATAGCTTATTGACTCACCCCATCTTCTAAAGGTTCGAAAGCAACTCGAGATATTTGAGGCTCAGCCAGAAGATGTTGAATCCAATACACAGGGGCGCAAGAAGCAGGTCATTTTGGGACAGGTGGGAATTCGGTGTCGACACTGCTCAGGGCTGTCACTTCGGCAACGTGGAAGGTAAGGACAACGCGGAAGATGACTCGCTTGCAGGCTAGTTGTACAGTAGCATCCACTCACTGGCTCGTTCGCTTTTCAGGGGTGCTGTCTACTACCCTGCTAGACTACAGGGAGTGTACCAGGCGGCTCAGAATATGGCAAGCAGGTTGGTGCAGCAGACAGACATACATGTGCAAGGCAAAAACCGCACTTCTCGCGAGCAAATCTCACGGTTGGCATCTTCTCTTGTTTCTTCTAGTCATTTGTGCGAATCCTGCCAATGCATCCCCCCACATTTGAAGGCAGACCTACGGAATTTGCGGGATCGTCGAGATACAGCCAGCGGTGGGAAGCAGTACTGGGCAGATGGAGCCAGGGCCATGGGGTTGGTGGAATCAGACGAGGGACTTCGGCTTCGTCGTCCAGAAGGAACCAATGGGCAGTCTCCGACGACATCATAGGTGCATGTCATGACCGCTAGATTGCTACATAGAGCAACTTGGAAACCTATAGACCAATTTTGCATTAGAGATGGTAGTTCGGATCTGGCAACTTCCGAAACGCTGTTGATTCAAATTTTGACACAAAGGTGCATCAAAAGCTTCACTTTGTGGTGTTGCTGCGGAGGCAGCTCGTAATGGAAGCTGTGGAAGGACGTAAGTCGTGCTCGCTTGTCGTTGCATTGGGGTCAAGTACGTGTCACACAGCAGATGACATCACTGTAGGAAAGCTATCTAGATTTTTGTCCGCCAGTCCTACAGAAATTGGACTAGACATGGGCCTCGTTTCTGTTGAAGAAAACTTGCTATAAAATTGTCAGTACCTGCAGGACAACAGCAAGCCCTGCCTCTTATCCTAGCTAGATAGCGATTGTCTTCGTCTCCTGTCGTCAGAGCAAGACCTGCAGGTCTTCTTTTGCACTTGTTTCAGAAATTCGAGCTGATTGTTGTTTGTTGCTAGCAATACAACTATAGCTTGCCAGAGCTAGGTGATCACCGCAATATAACTAGCTCGCCGCACCGTACAGCAAGATCAATTCTTGTGCTTTTTGGTCCGCGACCGGCGCGACAGTGCGGCAACTCCCAACACCATCAACACGATACCAGCCACCACGGCACTGACTTGCATGATATCTTCAAACCCACTCAGTTCCTTTTCGGCGGCAATCAATTGCCTTTGCTCCAATTCGACAGGATCATCAGCATTGTCTTGGGCGTTTTTGAAGTCTCGAATTTCGCGGCGATTGTGTAGTTCCGGTCGGCCAATCTCTTCTTCCGCTTCTTCTTCCTCCTTGTCTTCTTGTTCTTCCCTCTTTTCAACTTCTTCTTCGGTCGTGTCGGCATCTTCCTCCTCTTCCTTTTCTTTCTGGTCATTTCCTTCTCCTTGGTCATTTTCATCTTCCTTTGCCGAAGGAGCATGATCGTCGGGTTTGTGAATGATCACTCTGCACTCTTCAAACTTGTCAATCAGAGGAAAGTTGTCATTGATGTAGTCGGGGCCGCTGTGAATCTTGCCCTGTACAGGGCCCTTTCCCCACGGAGGCATATCTAGTCATTGAATAAGTAAGAGCAAGTTGTTGTGTCCCAGAAAAAACCAAGAGGTATATATGAGGTGAACTGGAAAAACGGTCTGAGTATTCCAGCGACATATTCATTTAATCGTACGCACCACCGTAGGAATACAACTCCTCAATATGTTCCATGCCTTCGACTACTTCTCCAAAGGGTGTCTCCCAGAGTTCTTTTCCTACGAATTGCAAAGAAGGTCTTTCGTGAGGAAAATGGTTGAAAGAGGGTATAGGCATACGCAAGATTGGTCCTTACCAAGATTGGGATGGCTACCGTAGGAAATAAACATTTGGGATGTTCGACTGTTGGGTCCATTTCCTAATAATGGGTGAAAAAAGTTCGTAGAATTCAAGGGTCGGTGAGTTCAATGAAATGGCAACAGCCATCCTCCATCTTTAACCCGAAATAGTGCAGACAAAAGACCCACAGGCTTGGCCGGCTCAAGTATGCACGCACCTGCAAAGGACATGATCCCTTTATGGAAGGGGATCTTGGGATCCGGCACAGGGTCATCGGCGACTTGTGTACGAGAAAATTGCTGGAGACCTTTGTTTTCGCTATAACTGATTCCAAACTGGACGAGAAAATTTGGCACTACCCGGAAGAAGTGACTGTGATCAAAGAATCCCTTTTGAAACAACGCAGTGGCTCTGTCGTAGCCATTAGGAGACCAATCGCGATGAAACTTGGCCACAAAGGGGCCTTTGGTAGTGCCACAGCTGATCGTTGCCGTCTCCCCCGTTTCGCCTGGTTCATGAATCATCTTGGCTCCTCGAATCCCTCGATCTGGATTGTGGGGATCTGCCACGGCACCTTGATGAAACTCTTCGGCCATTATCTTGATACGTTGGGCGACTATTAACCAATACTACTAGCAAGAATAGGAGTGGTTGTTATCCACAAACAATCGAGTTTGTGAAGAAGATCGAAGACCGAGGACGGAACTGTTGGATCTTTTGCTCGAGAAGAGAAGACCGCTTGCCGCAGTGGTTCCCGCGTGATCTGGAAATGATCCTGTTGAGCTGTAAAGGACTGTTACAGAAATGGAGCTGATGCTGTCCTCTACAATACCACTACTAGTACCGGTAGAGCCAGCTAGAGCAGACAGACATACACAAAAAGAGGCCATCATATGTTGTGTGTGCCCGCCATTTATTATAGTCTCTGATCTCTTGAGCTACACTACAGTATGGGACTTTTATCAGCAACAAGACGGCGGCCTCCATCGATCCAAACCTCAGTTTTCAACAACCGTACTTGAACCGCTTCATATCAGAGTATTTGGCTTGACAATAGAGACGCTTTCGCTTGGCAAACGTTGCCTGGATGGAATGGCGGGGCTGCTGCACAAGTTGAGTAATCAAGGCTGGATTTTCTGATAGAAAGTAAAACAGTGAAGCAACATTCCAACTTGACTTGACCAACTTGACTTGACCAATGCCTCCACCCACAGTGTGTGATTTTCAGGATTTTCCAGTAGCAAAGCTCTTTCTCCGAAAATGTTCAAATCCGAGAGGTAAAAGTCGAAGGTATCTAAAACTTCCAATGGTAAACTGTGGGGAGCCCATCCACCAAAGTTCCGAAGGTATGCATTCTTCTCCAGCACTTGCTTGGCTGCTGAAAACAGACGAGGTTGAAGCAGCATCGTGCCGAAACTCTTCAGTGTCAAGGTTTTCAGTTTTGACAAAGCAAGCGCCTCAAAGATTTGACACACACCATCGTGGCCAACGTCTTCAAATCCCAAGTGAAAACTTTCGAGTGTGTCGTTGCTTGTCGGGGCATGGCAAATGGCTCTAGTTGTTTCTGTATTGCTGATGGATGAGCACAGTACTTGGAACGCCGTCATTGTCTTGTTCTTCACCAGACAACGCATTGCCGCAACAACGGTTTCCTCAGGCCATGCTCTGCTGCAGCATAGATACAGCTTTTTCAAATTGGACAATGAAAGAATTGCTTCAATTCCTTGTTTTGTCACAAGGTGTGGCATGAAATCCAGGTGATATGTCTGTTCCCTCCCAACCAGAAGCGGAAGCAAAGGATCCATCAACCCTCGAGTTTCCTCATTGTTCACCTCCGAGCCAACAATGGCAATCGATGGAAAATCTAGAGTCTCTAGATTGGGATGATACTTTTGTATAGTTGTGGAGAGGCTCTTGAACTGCTCGACGGTCCCGTAGAGTTGCAGGTTTTTAGAGGCAAACGCATTCAAAAGGCATACTGAGCCAACACGTTGAAACAGCTCTATGAGGGAAAAACAGGCAACACGGAACCATCTTCGTCTTCGTCATTTCCAAAAATCCACAGTTCTTTCAAGGGTTTCCAATCAGCAACAAATGAGAGCAACAAATCCCCTGTTTTGGAGTCGGTTACTTCATCCAGACCTCTTTGTGACAATGACAAATCATGGCTCCCCCAGAAATGAATCCCAACGTCCGAGGCACGTCGGATAAGTTGTTCGCCTCCATAAGAAAAATAGATTCGACCGACAGTATCAAAAGTGGCCGTGAGGCTGTTGTTGTCGTTCGTCAGTGCGCTCTTTTCCAATGTCCTTGCTTCCTGTGTTACCGCTACATGTATGTATTGCGTGTCTATGTATTGCGTGTCCGTGCTAGGAATCGCCCAACAGGGAGAATGGGCCCAACAGGAACGTCTCCCCTATGATGAATTATGATGAATTTTCTAAAACTTGATGAATTGGTGATGAATTAAACCATTCATCATGAATTAATGATGAAAGTAATTACATTGGTGATGAATTCATCATGAAACTTTGAATTCATCATCAATTCATCATGAATCTGTGATGAAATTTATTGAAAATACAGCGTGCATTTGTGCTGCAATGTGATGAATTTTGATGAAAATAATTGAATTAGTGATGAATTTAAACATTCATGATGAATTTTAAAATGATGAAAGTATTGAACTTGATGATGAATTCATCATGAGCGATTTGAGTAATGATCAATTCATGTTGAGATTTTTCTGGTAAAATCGCCAAAAGTCAGTAAAGTGGAGACGTTCCAGGGAGAATGCTTGTTGAGAACCCCAGCGTCTGACCGTTTCTTTTTTGAAGGACCTGTCTGGGGGCTGGAGGGAGCTCTCCAAGATCTTCCACGGGGAAAGATTGCGTGTTGGCAACAGGGAGAATTCTCGCTGTTGGGCCATTTCTAGCGTGGTCATGCAGATTGGATGCGATGTGATGGAGCTGGTGGTTTGATGACCTTATTAAGATGACCTTAACCCTACCAGCACCAACAATGACATTTCTTTGGGACTTGATGAGCCACGGCTGCAAAGAGTTGGGCTTGCAAAAGGAGATGGGTTGTCAACCCGCCACGGAGGGCTGACCAACCGTGCAGGCAAGCGCAGGGAAGGGAAGAGGAGCAAAAGATCAAGATGTGGGGAAGAGCAAAAGAGGAGAAGAGGAGCAAAAGACAAGAGGACAATCAATAACGGGCACTAACGCTGCGGATTTTGGTTGGTTCCTTTGTTGATGGCTTGCCAAAACTGTGATTTTACACTAGCGAATTACATTTCCTTAAAAATCTTGGATGTGCTGAGCGCCGTGTCAATATAGTTCTCCAGAATATTTCTGAAATCAGTGGCATTGATTTCGTTGACGCGGTCGGAATAACTGAACATGAGTTCATCGTTCACCTTGTCCCAGCCCATGCACCCGCCTCTGGTTTCCTGTTGCAAATAATTCAAAGCCATTGCCTTTTGCAAAACTTGTGCTCGTTTGCGTGGGTCTGTTTTCAATTCGGTATACAGAAAGAAGGATCCCACGGACTGCGGCACTTCAATGACGATTGTCAAGTGTTCATAGGTGAATGCGCAAATGCCTTGGTCATTCAGCCGTATATTCTTGCCCACAGCTCGACTAATCTCTTCTAGAAAACTGTCGATGATCCCTCTCCAATCTCTGTTGGTGGAAGTAGCAGGTGGGGCCGGCACGGGCACCACCGGCCGATGCTTTTCCGGAATGGGTTGGATTTCTTTCTCGGCGTTTAGACTCCATTGTGGCCCCATAAAGGAGTAGATGAGATCTCTGAGGGCCCGGTTCGGCACCAAATGGTCTTTGGCTAGCGGTTGTCGTGTAACGGGGCTCGTGTTGTTGACGGCGAGCCACTCTACAATGGCAGACCGCTCATAAGTGCTGCCGTAGGCGTCCATGACGGGGTCTTGCATGACATTGAGCGTCAGCGGGCAGATGAATGCTCTGGGGATCTTGTCGTCTGTGGCGGGGTTTTGGCCACTAAAGCTAATGGGAGACGACTGTCCGACATGGTTGTCGTCGTTGGAAAGGACTTTCACGTTGCTCATGGTTGTTTGTGCTTCCTTTGTTGGCAGGATGGGTGGCGGCGTGGCGGCTTTGTTCTTGCTTTTTGGATCGATTTTGTGAGCTCCTGTTACTGGAGGAGTTGGTTCCAGTCCAATCCAGGCTCAGTACCGCACGTCTCCGCAATCCCACGTCCCAACAACCTTACGGCAATTTGTCGTGAAATGCGTTTCGGTCGTTCATGAAGACTGCTTGCGAAAGGCTTAAAGAATCTCGTAAAACTTGTACCAGTCCAGGATGTTCTTGGATCCTTTTATTTAAGCGACAGTTGCACCCCCGTGCCGTGTTTCCTCCCATTATTTCGCGCTCACAATTCGTGCCAAGAGGGGCAGTTGTTGTGAGCTTTGCCACTTCCTTCAGTCGTTCGAGTTGAAAAGATCCAAGAAGGAAGCGGTACGACTGTACACGACTGTGCCTCTTTCGAAGGTGGAATGCGGGGTTGCGATAATGGCAACTGTGGATGCCGTTGAGTGCGCAAAAGGACTTGTTGGATGACTGCCGACCAATGTGTTTGATTCTCTTTATCCATCAGCCTGCCACATCGAATTCCAAGTATTCGTTGGTGGTGGCAGCCAATCGCGACGAAGTCTATTCTCGCCCAACGGAGCGGGTTCACTACTGGCCAACAAGTCAAACCTGTCGAAGCACGAACGATGATGAGATTTTGGCCGGCAAGGACTTGGAGGCTGGAGGAATGTGGATGGGTATCACCAGCAAGCAAGGACGTTTCGCGGCCGTCACCAATTTTCGAGAGCCGCGACGAGACGAACAAGACGCACAAGCACGTCCGTCCCATGCCACCCGCAAGTCTCGAGGAGATTTGGTGTCTGACTTTTTGACGTCCAACGTCTCACCCTTGAAGTATTTGGAAGCCATTGAGGCGGATCAGACTTGCTTTTACAGTGGATTCAATCTGCTGGTGGGAGATGCCAGTGATGGTCTCTACTGTTATTCCAATCGCAGCAATGATGGCAATGGAAATTCCCTCATTCAAGGCAACATTCAAAAATTGGAATCTGGACGAGTTTATGCGCTCTGCAATCGATTCCTCGATTATCCTTGGCCCAAAGTGATACGAGCCAAGCAGCGTTTTTCCGCCGTGTTGGAAAATGCCATCTCGGATGACAACAGTTCGTCAAAAATATTATCAACATCCGAGTCAGACCAAGAAATGGAACTCCGAACCAAATTGTTTGAGGTCTTGAAAGATTCCACCAAAGCACCCGACAAAGATGTCCCCCACAAAGATACCGGCTGCCCCGAAGCATTTGAAAAAATGGTCTCGTCACCTTTCATGGAATCAGATTGGTACGGCACAAGGGCGTGCTCTGTTCTGCTTGTGGGAAACAACAAAAACAATAACAACAATCACCATTCAAGTTCGTTTGTGGAGCGTTCCTTTGGACCCCATGGAGAGTTTCAGGGAGAAGTCCATGAAACATGGGGGTAGTGGTGGTGGGTGGTGGGGCGTCTCCACTTGCATACTACCGGTAATTCAAATATGTGGAGTTGATATCCGAAAGGTCCCGTGCTGAATGGTCTTTGCAGCAGTTTTGCTTTGGTTTGGGTTTGTTTGCCGTTCCGTTTGTTGGGAGCAAAAATTGTTTTGCAGGCGTATGGTTGCAGCTGTTCAACGACAGCCGCATTCATGAGTACATGTATCTTTGAAAACATCCAAGGGGCCACTTCCAGCAGCAAGTCTGTGAGTCCAGGTATCTCAGGGGCAGCCATGATCATGGGCATATTTTAGGATTTCCAAGTGGCCACTTTCACCATGTTGCTGCACTTGGGTTCGTCCCACAGACAGCCTTTTTCATGGGCATGTTTGACAATATCTGGATGTCCATATGTTGTCGCACTGAATGTTGTGTCCTGGTCCCAAGGACACCCATTGTCGTTGGCATATTTTGGAGTGTGAGTTTGTACCATGGACAACCATTTTCATGAGCATATTTTTCGGCATAGCGGCTGCTAGTTGACCACTGGGACGCTGCCAGATACTAGTATAGGTTTGGACCAGCGCAATGTGCTGCTAGTAGTGCATGGTGCTGATCACCCAGTAATTATCTTCTACGCTTCTTTATGTGCATGCTGGTCCTTCAGGAGCTGCAAACTTCCGCTTTTTCCCTCCTCTCAAGGATGAAGCTTGACCATGTGAATGTTTTGAAGTAGAGCAGCACCACAGAGAGGGTTTCTCACGCAGAAGACCATACAGCACTCCTGTCTTATCCTTTTCCGGTTGTAAGGTAGTTTTTGGGTGCCCTGGGTTGACAGCAAAAGCAAGCTGCCTAGATGAAACAGACATCACTTTCAAAAGGATCTCAACAAGGTCATTTACTGTGGTGTTTTCGTTTGTCATTCTCTGTCGTCCAAAGTGTGCCAACCATAACAGGTGCTGAATCTTTACAGCTACTGGTTTCAAAAAAGATGCATAGCGACCACATACTGCCCAGGCCCCATGGGACAGGAGACTGCTGGCAAGGCCGTCTGCATCGAAGTTGATGAAGTGATACCTGCTTGGACTCCCAATCAAGAGGAATGACAGTACCCTGTTCACGCTCCCCTCTAGCATCTCCAGAAACCACTCCAAGACAGAACGTTGGTCAGTGCAAACATAATTCAATCCATCCAACTCTAGCCGATGCAGATTGCGGTTCTTCTTGACTGCTGCGCCAAAGAGAGCAAGTTCTAGTCGTTGATGCTCAATGCCAGAGAACTGGAGAACCTCAAGTGTGTCAATACCAAGGGTCGTAACCAGAGCGGATGTCGCATCCAACCAACTCTCCTTTTTTTCAGGAGCGAAGTCAGGCATTATTCCCTTGAGGCAAAGCTTCACCAAGCTTGCTCCACAATCAAATCTATGTGCAAACGTCGCGTTTGTTGTCCAAATATTTTGGTGGCAGGGCAGTGATGACATCGCTCGCATAGCTTGAGAGCCACAACATGAAAATATGTTGGGGTAGGGCCGCTTCCATAGCTTGCAAAGCGAGGGAGAATAGGCCGTCTGGGATATCACAGATGTGTAATCAAGTTGCAATGATTTGGTGTGAACACAGAGTTTTGCAAGGTACTCAGCGTGCACGTTTTCCAAATGCTGTAGCTTAATTTCTTCAATCGTGGACTTGCCCTTGCCCCTTGAGGTACTGTTGGGGGTTGTTTGGACAACATTCAGTAAAAATTCCAGGAACCGGTTGTTGGTAAATTCGTCTGTGCTCTGGACTGTATTGCTTCGGAGCTTTTCTTCAATCTCACCATTGACCTTGCCATAGCTGTGTTCGTTGCCATAGAGGTAGAACTGTCCGACACCTTCATCTTCATCTTCAAACATCCACCAACAACCCCCATTACATTGATTGTAGAGACGCAGATGAAGCTCCGTCGATGAAATGTGCTGCTGAATCAAGTACTTCATCATAGTGGTGGCAAATGGGTTTGTCCAAGCGATGTCTGTTGGAATCGACAAAGAAAGCTTTTGTAGGCTTGAAGAGTTTGCAAGTAGCAGTTTGATTGCACGTGTCCATTCAGGTTCAGTCTTCATCCCAGACTTGTCCAGCCACATGAAATCTTCAAAACAATTCAGGTCAAGTCGAAGCTCTGAAAGCTTCGGCAACATCTGCGAGAAGATTAGGTCAATCCTGGAACCGGTTAGCCACTCAATGGTCTCATCTTCACGTTGAAACACACTGCACAAAAGATCCTGCTCGAGATCCAAGACACGGGAGCCCATTGGAATTTGTTCCAGCAATTGCAGGACAATCTCATTGTCAAGGTCAGCTGCAATAACAATTTTCAACAACTCTTGGACTGCATCATTGTCATCGGCCGTGAAATTTGGACTTTTGGAAAGCAGGATCTGTAGAATTTCTTCATCATGTGAAGGGCCGTTTAGGCTCAGATTTTCCAAGCGGTTGTGGGTGAAAAAGCTGAGGAATGGCCTTGCAGTATTAAAGTTTTGGTTGACGTGGGATGCCAACCAGTTGAGTGTTTGATGGTTGATATTTGGGAAGTCTGAACAAGCATATTCCAGTAGACTTGACCACTCTTCGAAGGACTGATTGATTGCTTCTGGATATAGTCTGAGGACTCTGTTGAGTATCTTGCTGTAAAAATTGTTAATGACAAAAAACGCAAGTGGGTATAACGGTGTCCTACACCCAATCCGATGGGGACGAAAATCAAAAAAATCACGACCAGTGAAATGCTTTGCTGCCAAAGCAGGGAATTCTTCCAGCAGTAGAAGGGCAGCAATGGCATCTGATGCCGACTTTGCCACTAGAGAATGACTGTATTCCACTTTGGTATCAATGTTGCGAATGGTGTCAAAACATGGACTTTCAGTGAAGTATTCCTCCAGGATGTCATGGGCTTGAGGCTCGTTATTCGTCAAAGGATCGCAGTCAACATTATCGTTCTCGCTATGCTGGTGATTCTCCATCTCCATGGTCTCCTCGGACTGATTGCAATGATAGCAAAGACAGCGCTGTGCTTCTCTAGAGTCTAGAGTACCGGTATCCTGATCGTGAATTGAATGCTCGGGATTGACTGCCCCCTCGAAAGATTTGATCCAGTGAGCGTCTGTAACTTTAAACCGGAAACAACCATACAAAAGTAAGCGGAACAGCAAAACGCAGCGGCACTCCAATCGAAATCAAATCCATAGTTTGTTTTTGACAAGTACGGGTGCTTGCTAAGAATCGAATCGAATCACCTCCTTGTGCGCATTGGGACCCTAGCTATATAGCAAGCTTTAGAAGTATACTGTACAGCCGGAAACCGAAAATGCTGTGGTGCTAGACATTGGCGGTGACTGACAGACTCGAGACGAATTCCAATTATTTTTGACCATGGCCGACGGCAGCAAGGGCGGTGAATCTCACAGAATCTATTGGCAACAATGGCCGTCTTCGAAATCTCTTGCGACGACAACGCTGAGTCGACGAGACTTGATTACGAGTTCTGCGGCCATTCGGATCTCGTCCAACGGAGCTCGTGCCAAGGATGTGACCAAGCTACTCTGTGAGACGCTCAATCTAAAAACGCCAGAGGCGGAAAGCGATGACAACGACAACAACCAAAAGAACGATGCGTCTACAACACCCAGTTGGGATGTAGTCCAGGAGGCATGGGAGCAAGACTGTCTTGTATTGGTGGGGACACTGTATTATTTGCCCTTGCAGTATGTCCGCTTTGAACACGAACGATTGGACAATGCCAATAAGAGCCAGTTTGGCAATTCCGATGAAGTCTCGGTTCGTTCCGTGGCTACTGACAACAACAACAATACTAATAGTCGCGACAAGAGAAGACCCGCAGTGGCCGCCTTTACGCGCAGTGATCCTCCCTTTCATGTCATCAAAACTCTTTCACCGAGCGACAATCCCACCGAACAACGGAATCGAATGATGGACCAGTTGAAGCGAGTATTGGAAGACAGTGCCGCGGCATTTGCATCCACCAATGGAGCCAGGAGAGCAACCTCTGTTTCTCCCAAACTCCAATGGTACTTTGTCCCAGGAACCAATCATCCATCGAGTCCCATTCCAAGCTATATTGATCTAGATGGATATTCCACGTCTCTGGAAGACGATGAGGAAGAAGATGACGATGAGAGCGATTTGGATGATTCATCATCTGACGCCAATAATAGTAGCAATCACAGCCAACAACAACAGCATTCAAAGCAAGATGCTTTGAGCACTGTCATGAGCAATAAGAGCAATCTACCCGAACCAGAGACCTCCTCCGACACTCTGCCAATCGAAAGTCCAACAACAACCACAGCTCAAGACGCATCCGAAAAAACCATGTCCGAAAAAGATCGAATATTCAAAAAAGAAAGACAACGGTACTTTGAACTCACCATGTGCCAATCGTCACTCCAACATGATTGCGTCTCGGGATACCTCCTCAAACAGTCCATTGCCGATCCCCATGTATGGAAACGAGTACACTGCGTTTTGACGGACGAACATTTGTGGTACATTTCCAGAATACACACCCGATTAGACAATACTACTACATGTACTTCCTTGAGTGGCAGCAATAATGAAGAAGAAGAAGAGAAAAAACAGCAATCACCGCAACCCGAATTTTACAGCTACGCAAAGCACAAACGCATCGGATTGACACGGGCACTCCTGGTACAACCGTCCAAGGAAAAACCCAAATCACCACTGGCTCGCACGCCTTTTTGCTTTGAAATTGTGGATGCCACGGGTGTGCCTCATCGGTTTCGTGCGTCCAGTCTCGACAATTACAAACGATGGGTCGCGTCGCTGTCGGCTCGAATTGTACAATCGTACGAAAACAGCTTATTGGAGCATGCCGAGCTCATTGTGGGAGACGAAACCACGGCACGGAGCAAGCGGATGATGAACGTAGCTGTAGAGCCTCTATGGGAACAGCAGCAGCAATATACAATGTTGTCCACCACTACTAGTGCTCGCCAATCGCAACAACATCCACACGATAATCCACGACATTTGCCAATGGATGATCCGACATTGCAAATACTACGGTTCGGAATCGAGATCACGGAATATAGAGAACAATGTCGCCACATCTCTGCCATTCTGCCAGCCAAGTATCCCGTCTTGGCCATGACGGAGAATGCGACTCCGGAGCTCAAACGAAATAGCAGTGGTGGTTCGTCTATATCCAACTCTTCCAACAAGAACGGTGCCTTTCGCCTGGATTCCAAAACACAGGCATTGATCAAGGGGGCATGGGATGAAGCCGTCCGACTGGGGAGCTATGCTACCAAGTTGGCCGTCGCCCTGCAAAGTGGAGGCACCAGCAAAATGCCGCGCTGTCTGGAAACCATTTGCCAGCATTTGGAGTATGTTATTACGGGCAACCTCCGAGGAGGGCCCAAATCATCATCGTCGTCATCCTCCTCCAAGCAAGGGAAACCTGACAACACACGTCAATATCCTCCTCCCATTGACCTTTTTGATCAGTTGTTGGCCGAGTTGCAGTCGGTGGCAAGTGCCAAGAGTCAGGCATCACAGCAGCAACAGCAACAATCCGTGCGTCCAAGACAAGCACAGTCCAACGGCGCCAATCATGGATTCCGGCATTTTATGAATGGAGAGTGTCATCATACTGATGCTGCCGCTACAATAAAGAAGTAATAATGGGAACCATTTTGATGCTGCTTTTCTTACTCAACTCGTGATTGTGGTACCGTACTGTCGTACTGCACATAATGGGCCTGCTGTAAGGGCACAATGATGGAAACATCTATACATGTACATTCACGAATTGAATGGTTGCTAACATATATGTAGGGTAGATCGATTCGATTCGCTGCTAGATAGTAGCTAGATAGTTAGTTCACAATTCTTTATTGTGTTGTACCTATCTCATGACTCCTGCGGCAATGGTTTTGGCCTTGCAAGGCCCACCACTGGTCATGAACACATGTCCATTCCAAGTGCCCGCTTTGTCGTCATTGGTTTTCATGCCTTCGGCACAAGCTTGCCAGACTTTTTTCTTGTCGACTTGATTGGCACTGAAGGGTTCTGGTTTGGGCAGTCCTTCAAATGTGACGACTTCTCCAATTTTGGCGTCGGGAGGTGGTTCTACAAACTCGACCAATTCTTCGTCACTGCCCTCTTTCTTTTGAGCAGCACACAACACCATGCCATGACTCTTGAAGCCCACCAACTTTTTGGCCTTCAAGTTTGACTGAAAGTATGTTAGTAAGTTAGCAAGTTAGAGTAGCATGGAAGGGAAGGTGGGTGAGATGAGATTTCAGACAAAACGAGAGGTGAAAACATAGATAATCCTTCTCCCCAATATGCACATACGTACCACGACTAAAAGCCTTTGTCCATGCATTTGTTCCAGAGTAAACTGAGGTCTCAATCCCGAAGCAATTTGCCTGGGCTCTGCTTCTCCAATATCAATTTCTTCACAGTACAACTTGTCTGCCGTCTCGTGATTCCAAACTTTGGTAATGACTCCCACTTTGAATTCGAGTTTGCAGATATGGGGTTGGTCTTCATTGGGCTGGTTCTGATTCTTGTTGTTACTGTTGTTGTTGTTATTATTATTATTGTTCTTGGCAGCAGCAGCCGCTTTCTTGTCCTTCTTTTGTTGTTGTTGCTTCTTTTGCTGCTGTTGCTTTGCCTGGTTGGGTTTTGCCTTTGTGGAAGTTGGATTGAGATTAAGACGGGCTTGAAGATCCGCAATGGCTTCGTCCACGAGATCTAGAGCCGATGGTGCCATGGTTGGTGGTTTGTTTCCGAACCTGATTTAGTTTGATTGGTAGCTTGGATTTCTTTGGAGTTGCAAGCTGTGGCGCTCTGCAATAATGCTGTGGTTTGGGTGCTACCGTTGCTAATACTCAAGTGCTTTTCCTTTTGCTGGCTCTGTTGCTGAGCGGTTGTCTTTGTCCCTTGCTGTGACGATGTAAAAGGTTTGCTGTTGCTTCCTTTGTGTCTTTTGTTGTCCTCTTTTCTTGGAGGGCGAAAGATCTTTTTCTCCTGGGCTCAGAACCTTGAGGCGTCGGTCGCACAAATGCTCCAGTCGGCGTTTCTTCGACACCCTGCGAGCCACCCAGCCCACTGGCAGCCCAACACCCCAACATCGAAGAACATCCAATTCGAGGTCTCAGTTTCCTCTTCCCACGGCTGTTTCTTGCTGCCCTCTTCGATCACTTTTTCTTTGTTCCGTCTCGCAATTTCACTGCCATTCGACTTTATCTTCTTGCTCACCAAGGCTTGCAACAACATGACCACCATGGCAGCATCGACGACGATCAATCTCCAACCTCCAGTGACAAACTCTGGAAATGTTCTTCGCATGCTGGATGCCTGTTCCAAGGGAGATATCGAGACAGTCCGTCACTTGATTACGGTCGAAAATCCTCTCTATGCATCGCTTCAAGACGAAACCACAGGACAAAGTCCTCTCATGGTGGCGGCCGCTCAAGGCCACTTACCATTGGTACAGCTCTTGTTGGAAGCGGGGGCTCCTTGGAATGCCGTCGATCGCAATGGCCAATGTGCCGGAAATTATGCCACGGACCATGAGAAATGGCAAGTCATCAATTTCTTGGTCGAGTGGGGCACTCGCGCCGAATTGATTCTGGGAGCCGCACAACGAGAACAACAAACCGTGGGGTTGCCATTTCACTCCTCGAGTACTAGCAGTACTACTACTAGTAGTACCATTCCGGAAGCGCATCAACCATCGACCAAACCCGATTATTTGCGACAACCTCTTCGATACAATAACGATTCTTCTGCTTTGCTCGATGCCGACAATGATGCCGTCATGATGGAATGGGAACGTCCACTCATGAAAGCCCATGCACAAATTCTCATGGAACAAGTGTCACCTGCCGACACGGCCACCTACAAGAAACGTGTCTTGAATGTCGGATTTGGAATGGGAATCATCGACACGGCCTTGCAAGAATTGGGGCCCTCGTTGCACATTATCATTGAAGCGCATCCGGATGTATACAAACACATGTTGCAACAAAAATGGGATCAAAAACCAAATGTTCGAATATGTTTTGGAAGATGGCAAGATGTCATGCCAGCACTCATTCAACAGGGTGTGGTCGTCGATGCCATTTTCTTCGACACCTACGGAGAACATTTCATGGATATGGAAGATTTTCATCAAATCATGGTCAAAATGCTATCCAAACCACACGGCATTTACTCCTTTTTTAATGGATTGGCACCCGACAATCTATTTTTTCATGGAGTGGGTGAGTCAAAGGAAAAAATATATCAAGACTATTGAAAAATATTTTGTTGTTCTTTCTGACCTTTTATCGATCATTCTTTCTATTCCAACTATTACTGTATTTCCACAGCCTGCCAATGTGTCAAACTGCAACTGGCACAGCTCGGCCTGGAAGCAGAGTTTTTGCCCTGTCAAATACAGGTCGATGAAAAGGCGTGGGATGGTGTTCGACGCAAGTATTGGCATGGTAGGGATACCTACTACTTGCCAAGGGTGACATGGAATCCGCAAGCTGTACATGGAACTCTAGTGGCAGAGCAGCAAGAAGGCAAAAACAAACATTCGCCCACCAAACAAGATCTCGAAGTCGTCGCCATGGAGGTCGATGCCAAGAGACCCAGGGTATAACTCTACAACAAAAACAAAAGCAACAACAAAACGAAAGGTTTACGGTACATAAGACTTAGTGTAGTCTATAGCTGGCTATGCGTCACCTATTGATTGGGATATTAGGCAGGTCGGCTGTTCGAATACTCGATCCGTCCAATAGCTCGTTTCATCGACCACATCTCCAAAAGAATCCAAAATTGCATCACAACCACCAAACCCAAAAGGCCATGCGTAATGGTGGCAGTATTGACTCCTCCCGGTAATAGACTCGGTGGTTCTTCTGCTATCACAATCTCCTTTTCCACTTCCTTCTCCTCCTCTGGAGCAGAAACTTCCTCTCCCCTGTTCTTCACCATGTACTTTTTCATTTCTTTTCCAAAGGCAGTCAATTCCCTATTTGTCGTTGAGGTAATTATCCCTCTGAACATCGTGCCCTTCACAAACTCCAATTCAAACTCCCAGCTCAGCAAGACATGTCCCTTGTTCTCTTCCCCCAAAGACGCTACAAGAATGCGGTCCTTGACAAAAAAGCAATCCGTCATGGGAACATCGTCGACAAATGTTTTGGTCTCCACAATGAATCCATGGTTGCCAAAGCGTTGGTAGGTCTGTTCCTTGCGAGCCTTGGCTTCGGGTGGAGCCATGGGAGCACTGATGGGATGAATGTACCGAACTACGCGACTACGGACAATCTTACCGTTTTGTTTGGTGGGTTTCCACGGAGACGCCTTGACATCCTTGTCGCCTTGACCAGTCAAAAACTTGGCCAGGCTAAATTCGGCGTCATCTCCAAAGTATTTCTTGAAGAACTGGTCGACATTGCATGCAAATTTGTGATCCTGCAGCAAGCACAACGAGGAAAGGATATCAGATGGAAGCAAAGACAGCAGACAGATGGAACCAAAGCGTTGTTCTGGGTGATTTTTAGACTCGACTCGACTCCTTACCTTGACGACACCAGTGTTGTATCGGTTCTTCTTGGCAGTGACATCCGACCATGCCTCCTGGAGTTCTTCGTCTGACATGACAGGTGTTCCCAATTCCTGTTCCTCCCTTGACTTTTCCGCTTCGGCCGCAACCTTGATGGCCGTCGGCGAAAGGAGATCCCCTCCCGTGTGGGACTGGAGATTCGGATCAGAGTTCATTCGCCTTACCATCCCAAAAGATCTCGGCGTGGCAGTCGCATTACTGCTGACGTGATTCCGAATTGCCACCAAGGACGCCCAGACCTGGTCGGGGTTCTCCATGCCCAAGAACGTATGGGAGATACCTTCCCGCGTCCACACGACAATGCCTTGTTCCTTGACCATGTCCGCAGCTGGCGCGTCGTTGACGTCTGATTTTGGTTTTCCCTTGACCATTTGGACTTGTCTGATATTAAGGGATTGAATGGTAAGGCGTGCCGCGAAGAAGAGTCGGGATCCAGCAAAGTAGAGGGCAGTGCTACCCGCATACAGATTGCCGGGTTGGCCATTGTAGAGACAGGAAAACCTTCCTTGAATCTTTCCCACAATGGCTTCAATTTCCGACGTGGGACTAACTTCTACCACTCCTACAGCACTGCTGGCACTGGCTCGGAGGGAAGCAGCCCTATCTGTTTCTTTTTGCGTGGATGATGGTGGGGTGGCACTATTGTCGCTAATGGTTTGTTGCTTGCTTGGGCTCATGAGAATGGAGGATACCCTTCGTGCGCTGAGGGGCCGTTCCAACAGCGGCACACTGCTGCCATTGCTTTGGCCTGGTGTTTGGGTGCTGTCGCCTGCCATTGCTTCTTCTTTGGCTTCCTCCGCAAAGAGGGCTTCAATGGCAGGAGCCAATGCAGCAGGATCTGAAGTCTGACGCCGTAGCATTCTTCTATGAATGGGGGCGGCAGTCTGGGATCTGGCTCGAGTAGCGGCAGCCTCGTCCGTGGCTCCTTCTCCTTCCAGACGTCCCATGGTGGAAGCAGTAACTCCACTGGCAGGAGTTCGCGTCCGATCCAACAAGGCTCGATTGTGCAAGGATACCAACATGGACCAACATCGTTCTGGTTTGTGAATTCCAGTAAAGTCGTATATGACGGCCATTTCTTCCTTGACATCACGAGTCTGTATGGTCACACCATGATCCGATTGCTGAATTTTAACATCGATCCATTTGACGTTCATTTTCTTGTCAAACAAAAAGAACTTTCCCAAAAAGGCCAATCCATCCGTTCCAGCGTACAGCGTGCCTGAGACTCCCTGCCAACGACAAGGAAATTCCTCCTCCACAAAGCCAATCAGCTCTTCCATGTTGCGTCCATCATACGTTGCTACAACTGTTTCATCTGCCATGGTCGTGTTGTCTTGTGCTTGCTTATGTTATTGTAGTTTCGGTTGATTTGTGTTTTTTCGAGAGTGCATCTTCAAAGAATTGGTTCTGGTGTCACAAAGCAACGGCTGAGAAAGATACCATTTTTAATGCTGCTGAGCTGTAATCTCAGACAGTCACAAAGAACAGCACCCCCTTCTTTCCCCTCATTCATCTTCGATGCCACTTATTGTTGACAATGCCACTTGCATCGCATTTGCATTTATAATCCAGCTACTGGCAGCTTGTCTCCAATATGGAACATGTAAGGTAGCTCAGAGCTACTGTAGTTAGTGTTCTTGAAGTAATGTCGCTGCAGCCCGATGTGGCGACGGTAAGCGAGGCCACGGCCAAGTTGTGGACGGCCCAAGAACCCGCCGAAATTGTGGCCGGACTGCGAGGAGTGCACGAAGCTTTGTTGTTGTACGATGATGATGACGATGACAGCCGTCAGCCCTGGCTGTCGTCATTATTTGATCCATCGGATGTCTTTTTGGCCGTGCAGGGAGCTTCCTTGCGAGGATTTGAACATCGAAGCAGAAATAATAATGGCAGTTGTACGGATCATCAATGGTCCGTCTTGCAGGAATCCATATGGACCATTGCCGCCCTGACCCGCGTTTGTGTCGGACCGGCATGGTGGTATCAGGCATTGCAAAGACGACGACTCCGAAGACGACCTGGCAATGTGCATCCCCATCATCGCCAGATCACTCCCATGACTCTGCCGGATGACTCGTCTTCCAATATTGAAGATATCGATGAGTCATCGTTGTCTTCCAATCATGATGACGAGGCTACTACCGGTAGGAATCCTCCTCAATCATTGGATGAAAGAATCAACAATTCGCTCTGGTTAGACCAACAAGAACGGAATGTCTGGTATCCTCCCATTCCAGACATTTTGCCGGCGGCGCTGTTGCGATTTACGGCCAATGCCAGTGCCAAAGCTCTGGAGTTGGCTGCGACTACAACAACAACAACTACTGCTAGTATCCCCATGACACAAAGAATCAAATTGGTCGAAGCACAACTGTTTGTCATTCGGCAAATTTGTTGTGCCAATCGCAGTGGCAACTGTGACACGGATATCATGGAATGGAACATTCCGGGAGCACACGAAACCGTAGGAATGGTGCTCGCATACTGTTTGAAACTGGTTTGTACAGGGAGAGAAGAAAGCCAAGAGGACAGCGATCTGCTCTCCTTTCTAGTGGTGGATGATGAGCAGATTACGCAACAGGCAGCAGCTGGGGCATTCCATCATGGTGGCAGAGCAGCAAAGATCTACAGCAGCTCGTCAGTCGATCAATGGAAGTACATTTTATTGGTTTCCAGAGCTACGACAGACTTGATAACCTCTGGTTGGAGGCCCTTGCCTTGGGGGCGAGATGGACAAGATGCCATTCTTGCCCTATTGGTCATTGCCTGCCGAGGGATTCAGTTGGTCGATCTTCAAACATCCGCGGAAGATACGTCCAATGACGCACGGCAGGAACGATTGGAGGCATCATCGTGCGCTGCGGAAGCGCTTTCTGCACTCCTTGCATTGGCAACACGGGGCTTGATTCCGAGTCATGTTCAAAAAACAGTTGTCAGGACTGCCTGTAGGCTACACGCCGTATTGTCGGGCACCGTGGGGGTGGAAGCGACCTTGCTGTATCCTCTCTTTGACAACTCTGGTTTGCCGAATGATTTGCCAACGAGCGTGGAAGAAGAGCAAGAAGAAATTGACCATCAGATCGAATTCTTTGCTTCCCAAAGAGAGTTGTGCATGACAGACACCAGCGACGTTCTTTGGGGCATGCTGGCTCATGAGACATCCGTGGAACAATCCATTACAGTGCTCTTCTCCATCATCGAGATTGCTACCCAGACCATTGGCTATAAGGATAGCGTCGATTCGCCACTTTTCAACACTCTCAAATGGAACGATCAAACAGACGATTTCGTCCTAAAGGATTGTTCATCCTCTGTCAAAGTGATCAGCCATGCTCTCTTTGGCGTGGCACCGGACTTTTCAGAGCTATCCACCTCCCTCCGTATCTTTTGGCACAGCGCCATTCAAAGCATCTCCTTGCTGCTCTCCACTGTACAGTCGAAGGTCGCGGCAAAGCCCCAAACTGGGCTGAGCTTTGTGCGTTCGAGTTACTTTACCAAACAAGTCCGGCCGGTCGTCGTGGATGCCATGGCAGCTTTGGAAAGAGTCGTAAACGCGGAACTCAGAGGTGGGAATGGAATTCTCTCGGCGTTTGACTGGGAGATTTTGGTGGATGGGATTGAGAATGCCGTTGTTCCATGGCTTGCACACAGGGAGGGTACTTCGTCGTCGACCACCAATGATCTAAGGATGAAAACAGAATCTTTGTTGATTCGAGTGAGCGTCCTACTGGAAAACTGTGCGCGCACTGGTAGTGTGCCTCTGGCGGACTATGCTTGCTTGAGAAGACTGTTTCTGGTTTTGCTCCGCAACTCGTCGGCATTGGACAAGAAGAATACAGAAATTGTAGATCTGGCTGTAATCCGAGCATGGGCAGCGTTTGGATTCTTTCCCTATCGCCTGGAAGGTTGGGCCGAAACCGTGTCAGAGCTCTTGGGGGAGGTTTTTCTTATGGGGAAGACATGCTTCTTGCATAGCAGGTTCGTCCAACTGGAAGCGCTCGAGTTGTTGACGTTTGATGGGGGCTATGAGGGGGCAGAACATGGGGAAACGAACACTTCCAAATCGCCTTCCTTACTGGTGATGACACGACACGTGACTGTGGCATATCAACGGATTGTAGCAGACAGCATTCTGCCGTTGTTGAAACTCATTTTGGTTGATGGAACGTCCTTAAAGGAATGCAGCGAAAAAGGGGGTGTTGTGGGTGGGGTAATAGAGCGGGAGGGAAAAGTGAGATCTATCGACGAGCAATCCGGTTCATCGTACACTACAGGTGCTGTACTCTCTGAAGACCGCACACGAGAACGCTCAGATCAAGGGGAAGATTCAACTGGGGAGGATCCGTCAGAAGATGCTACAGATTTGCAGCTCTACGCAGTGAAATTGGCTGGCAGATTGTTCAACGATCGCGCAGGAAATCGACAACAACGTTCTGCTTGCGTCGTGATTCTAGATCGTGCTGCCTCCGTGTCAACACTGGTCGAAGTCAGGGTTGAAGCTCTCAAACAGCTGGTTTCGTGTTTAAGTGGGAGCTTCAGTGAACTGTCGTTTGCCCACGAAAGCACCACGTCTCTGGTCGATGCGCTATGCTCTGCCCTGGCCTCAGCCGTGGAATCCATTGAACGAGGAGAATATGTAGCGGAGAATATCTCTCTCGCCACAAACGTCTTGGGAGCCCTTGGCAGGCTGAAGGTGAACGAAAAAGGAGCTTTGGCGTTGATGCTGGCAAGCCATGGTAGAGCAATGTGGGCTTCTTCTCTCGTCAGTGTACATTTTGATCAACACTCAATCAGCCAACGACCGGAAAGAACGATGTTCTCGTTCGCAAACACGACCAATGCGCTGATGATGCTAGTGTGCAAGTCCAAATGTAAAGAGACACACGAAAGCGGCAAATATGAGGCTTCGCTGTCCCCGCTAAGATGGCACTCATTCAACGTATTGAGCGGGTATCTTCGATTGGGTCTGTCAGTTTCAGCCCCTGCGAGAATCGAGGACTTAACACAGCCACTCAACAAATCAGACTTCAATGGGGTGCTTGCAACATTCAATTGCTTGTCCCTGCTTGCCCAGCGTGCAGTTGCGGATCAGAATCCCAGAACCACGTCGCCGCAGCTGATAGCTCATCTCTTTTCGGAAGTCTTTGGACAAGCCCATCCTAAACTTACCATCAGGTGCTGCCGACCTCTATTCGCGTTGCTCTCTTCGGTGTCGTTGGAGAGAACAGCCTACGACACAATCCTCAATCAACTGCAAGTCGAGGTAGGCAGAGTCAGCAGCTTGACAACGGTCCAAGCACGACTTGTGGCAACCCTGCTTGCCATTCTGAATGAAGCGTTGCAACGCACGAAACGAATTGTGGAGCCCCCGTCTGCAATGAAAGCGTTCGAGCTGTGCTGTGAAATCATATCGACGTCGATTGTGTTGCTTCCAAGTTGTGTTGGCTTGCACCTTGCTCTTCGGTACGCGCTGGCGATTATCCGAGGCTTCAAGTCCGAGGAAGCAAAGATGGCTTTGCAACAGTTCCACGCCAATAATTATCCCGATAGATTCAAGAAGCAAGTGAGTGATTCCGATGACCACCTCTTTGCTTTCTTGATCGTACGTGAATCTCTCGAACAGCAGCTGGAGAGCCAATCATCGCCAAGTGTTGTTCTAGAAGAAAAAATGGATGATTGCAGGGACTCAGAAACACTACTACAATCACTTTCGATGTTCGAGAAGCTCACGATTGAAGGCAACTGCCTGGAAAAGTTCGTTGTAGCAGACGCGGATGCGATCTCAGGAGAACCCTGCGCTGCGTGGCTCTGTGAAAACAATGTTGTCCTTACCTGTCGTATGGGGTCACCCACCTCGCGGTACAGGAACTATTTAGAGGTTGTGGTCCGGTCGCCAACTGTCTTCAAACGAAGCTTAATACCAATGCTCGGAAAGCTCTATCTGGAAGATCCAGACTTCCCGTTGCTCCTGGAATCGGAGCCGCAGTTGAGAGACAAACCGACAAAATCTGATTTTGAAGGATTCGGCCTCGAAACAGATTCCACTGTGCTTGATAGGGCAACGTCTCTCCTGGACAGATTTGACATGATGTTCGCCGAGCACGCAGAAACCGTCAACTCAGAGATGAACGAGGCAAGCTCGAGTAACCTTGTGGAGAACGAGCAGTTCACGGAACCAACAGAGGAAATTACAGTGACATCACCATCGGATGCCCCGTCTGACCCACCGCCTGTTGATTGTCCTGTAGCGGATATGTGCGCCTTAAACAGAGAGCCATTGGACCCATTGAGCGTGAGAGCCTGGTTGTATTCTGTATTCGATTGCGATGAAGCTGGTGGCGACGACATATCTACCGATACCCGTGTCGAGCGTCATCTTCGAACACGCGATTTCTCTATTTCCAGTGCATGCAGTTGCGAGTTCGTTTCGTTGAAGAACTACAAGTTCAAGCTGAGTGAGAGCAAGCGGTTGAGCTACAATGCAAAACTAGAGCGGTCTCTTGCAGTCCTGGATCGAGCTACTCCAGCCAACGTTTACAAGTTTGGCGTTCTCTACCTTGGCCGTTCCGAGGGTCGAGAGGGCACAACGATGGAAACACGTCTTCTCGGAGTGGTGCACTGTTCTCCTGATTTTCACAAGTTCACGTCTAGACTGGGAGAGATGATCTCGACAAGATACTTGAAGGCCTATTCGGCGGGTCTTGATACTTCGGAGGTTGAGAGTGATGGACGGTACGCCTTGGCTTGGTCATCACCAGACAGCAGCAGCGCGGTCGTGTTTCATGTGGCACCTTTGATGCCAGAAGGCTTGACGGAAAGGAAGAGGCACATTGGGAACGATAGCGTTTTGATTGTGTTTGTGGACAGGTCCATCGAGAGTTATCTGGATCTCGGGATTGCCAGCGACAACGTCCATGGAGTTCCGATGGTGAGTGGACAGTTCAGTCATGCAACAATCATCGTGAAGCCGCTGTGTCAGCCGGGCATGTTCCTGGTTTCTTGTGTCATACGAGCTGGACTGCCTGAAAGTCTTGACGAGATGCTATCTGACATGGCCGGTGATGACCTCGTGGGGGAGGAACATGTTGCACAATTTGTTCGAGGCTTGGCTATACGCATCGATCTTGTCTGTCGTGCAATGATGGACAGCCTTCCGCCACCAACCAATAGTTTGGATAGATCAAGGCTAATATCCATGATGCAGCGCTACGTGATCTTGGATAGCTAACTGAACGAGTAGAAGTACAGTTATAGGTATCACACACTTCATAGTGTGCTCTCATTACACGTAGAGCTGCGACATACCATACCTTGTCACTTCGACGCTGTTCGCTGGCGGCCCAAGGCGACGCTTCAGAGAAATCTTCAGTCCGGAAGTGAGATGCAACATCCGGGAGGCCCTCCGGTACGTTGACCTCTGACAGAGTTACAAAAGTGAGCTTGTGAAGATGTGTTGAGCTCTGGTGTTGATTTATTTCGGAGCTTCACACTTTTCAATTGAGCCTGGCCCTCGCTGGCTTCCGTAGATAACCTCCCTGCTCCTGCTCTAAAACCCCCGTTCGATTACTTTGCACAGCTCTAACAATACATCTGATCTGGCTATCCCGCTAGCCCAATGAAGTTGATCCGTACCAGTCTATAGCCACCGGTACCGGTACCAGTAAAATACACGTGGCTTGAAATGACGTCTTTTCCGGGAACCGTCCAAACTTTGCCGGAAGGTCGGAGTGGAGCAAAAGATCCATGCTGCCAAAGCTGCTGCCGATGATGATCTCACAGCAACTTTGCAATTTCGCTTCGAGAATGTCCTTTCTCGTTTTTCAAGTTTCATGTCGAGGCATGGTAATCACAACTTCTCGACCGCTGTAACATCCAACCTTTCGGATCTAACTAATCTTCTCTTATTTGTTTTTTGATTGCCCTTTATGGTATATTATTTGACGATTTCCCAACTGCTTTTGTTGGTGCTGCCATTGGCTTCCCATTCATTGGCGTCGGCCAAATATACCAGCAGCAAAATGCCAGTTCGATCAGTGGTGGTTGTGGGAGGAACCCATGGCAATGAGTATACTGGTGTTTGGTGCATTAAAGAGCTGGAACAGCCGTCTGTCTTCAAGAGCGTATCAAAGCGGTTTCCTTCTATGGACATTTCTACATTGATGGGAAACCCAGGTGCTCACCTGGCCAACAAAAGGTTCTTGGACACTGACTTGAATCGAGAGTTTACCACAAAAAAGCTGCAAGCCATACAGGCAGCACTGGCCGCATCACAAGGCGATTCTGAAACTAAGATTCCTGCCGAGAGCCTCCGAGCACAAGAAGTCAACAAACTGCTAGGACCCAAGTCAGACCCCTCCACAGATGTCGTAGTGGATTTGCACACAACAACCACCAACATGGGAGTGACCATTATCATCCCAGAAAATGACTTTTTGATGGCACAAGCAGCTGCCTATGTGCTTCACAAGTGCCAAGAAAATCCAGTTCGAAGCACCACCAATTCGGGCCCCACTGTTGTGAGCGAAGAGGCACGCATCATTATGCATTCCATCCCAGACAGAAATGATAGACCAAATCTTTCAAGTGTTGGGAAACATGGTTTTACAATTGAAATTGGACCTGTCCCACAAGGCATTGTGAGACATGATGCTGTGGACAAGACAAAACAGGCCTTGGAGGCGTTCCTTGAGTTCCTAGAATTACACAATGTGGACTGTTCCAGTGACAACCCTGAAGAAACAGGTGTACTGAAGCAAATCAAAGAATGGTTCCCTTCAGGTCGAGTTCCTTGCTATCGATCAGCCGTGGCAACTAGGCCAGGAGAAATGTCAGGAAAAATCCAGTGGCCTTGTGCTGATCACAACCCCAACTTTCCTGCCTACATGGTGCACAAATCCATACAGGACCAGGACTTCAAGCTATTGAAACGAGGAGACCCACTGTTTGTGACAATGGCAGGTGATGTGGTCCCCTATGATGGCTCCCATGGTGACTCTGTTTACCTCATGTTCATCAATGAAGGTGGATACTACTACGCTAGTTCTGGCACAGGCATTGGTGTTGCAGTGAGAACAGAGTATGACCTGGAAACAGCAGATTTCTGTGATGCAGGCGAAATCTGTCTGAGTGGCTCTGATAGTGAGAATTGTAGCCTGGAGTGAGAGATGAGTACAAAAGAAAACACACAAAAGATAGGCTCTGATTCAGTCTACTGAAATAGCTACAGAATGCCTGAGTAAAAGTAATATAGAAGGATCTGACACTGACAGGTGGATACCGGTAGGCCTGGATTCGATTCACTTGGTGGAGTCGATTCAAGTCGTGTTGTCCCAACGCTCTCTTTCGTTCCAGTGCCAACTTGTCAGGTTGGAGTATGGCTGCTTCTCTTTCAAACATTATTGGGAATCTGAAGCTTCTTTGGTTCCTTCACAGTCTGCATTTTGGGCGCGGTTACCAATAAGATGCCGTTGTTCAGTTTGGTGATAACTTGATCCTCTTCCACAGGAACGCCAAGGTTGAAGCTCTTGCTAAAGGATGTCATGCTGCTGCTTCCTGGAATTCGACGTTCGCCTGAGATAGTGAGTAGTTCCTTGTCTTCACCAACAGAGATATTGATGTTCGAAAGATTCGCACCCGGGAGTTCCATTTCGACTTGGATTGAATCCGTTCCATCGCGTACCTCAAAGCTTTGAAGGTCTGCTCCTGTTTCTTTCCCTCCATTCCTTCCCTTAGAGCTCAAGAGGAAGCTCTCGACAAAGATACCGGTCAGAGGGCTCATAAGAGTATTCATCTCGTCAATCTTCCACCCTTGGTCCATGAGCAAAGAAAAGAACTCGTGGAAGGACGGCGGAGGTTTGTCTTCGGAGATTGCGATTGTGATTGTCCTGTTTTGATGCTCACATGAAACTTCCAGCTTCTGGTCCCGAAGAAATGGTACCAATCGAGCTGCCACATCCACCGGGCCGTCAACTTGACAGACTGTTTGGCCACCGCTGTAATTATGGAGAATCTTCAAAAGTACTACCGGCATTGTGTCAATTAGATGCAGCGCAATGGACGCTTTTTCAAATGTATGGATGCAACAAAGATATATTTTGAACGTACCATTCAACCAAATTGGAAGGAGCATTTCGCTGTCTACGTTGTCGAATACTCCGTCAACAAAGTTGCTCCGTTCCACTTTCGGAGTCAACACGAGCGAGGTCATCGTGGGAGTGCAGGTCACAGTCGAACTTTGGCGTGGCCCTTCTCCAAAAACAATTTGGCAGCTCAGCCGGTTTATAATTAGCAACAACGAAACCCACAAAGCATCCTCAATCCCCTCATGTCCCCAAACCGCATCAACTCAAACCACCAAGCTGCCCTTGAAATCGAAGTCGCCCAATTCATTCACTGAAAGATGGCTGAATACGTATCCCGAAAATCCTACAATGTAAGGCTCTTATGCTTATCTGTGTTGTTCCTTTTTGTTCGTGTATTTGTGTGTCTTGTGTGCTCACCTGTGATTGTTTATGTTGTTGTTTTTTTAAAACCCGTTTTGCCATGGCAGTCTCGACTTCCTCCAGAAGTGAACCGTATCCTGTACGTGCGGAATCTCCCCTTCAAGATTACAGCAGAGGAGCTGTATGCCATCTTTGGGAAGTACGGGGCCGTCTATCAGATCCGAATGGGCAACAAGGACAAGGATACGCGGGGAACAGCCTTTGTGGTCTACGAGGACATTTACGATGCCAAGGCTGCCGTCGATCATCTGAGTGGTTTCAACGTGGGTGGTCGTTATTTGGTTGTGCTGTACTACCAGCCTGCCAAATTTGAACGACGGGAGCAGCAAAATGAACAGGAACGAGAAGGTAAGTAGTGCTGGCCAATGGCTTGTTGATTTTGTGTGTCTTACGAGGTAATTGTGGCTCAACTTTGACTCGACTCTTGTGGTTTTACAGTGTTGGAATTGCGAAAGAGAGTACAAGCAAACAAAGAGGCAATGTCCAAAAAGTGATAATCAAACGGCGGGATGGTTATCACACGGTAGCCGCGCATTGGTTTCAATTCGGAGATGATGCCACCAGAATAGAAGAGAGCACAACCACAATCTGCAGGCAGTTCTCAGAAACGCTCCAGAGCAACACGACAAGTACAGAATTTGACTGAGTTACATTTGACATTATCCGCAGTATCCATTGCTACAAACCAATTCAGCAGACGAAGCAAGGGAAAGAAGAAACGAATGAACGAATGTCTGCCTACGATTCAAGCAGTTTGGTTAAAAGTCTCGACAGTAAATGTCCATGTCGATTTGATTTGATTTCTTGTCTACCTTTCTATTTTGTTGCATTACGAAAACAAACCCGCTCTACGCACGCTTCCCCTGCTCTGATGGGCCATCTTGGAACCACCCGTTATCGAGTAGCCAACAACCACTTCGTCTTCGTGGATGCAAACGATGCTTCCATTGGGACCATCGTCCATAGAAAGTATCTTTCCTTGATCCGTGTCGACTTGAACCAACTTGGTTTCTCGATCGGGGTTCCACAAAGACAGGGAACTGCCATGGGAGATCAACACTTCCGTTGGCCGAGACCAAACAATCCCCGTCACAGGATTGTGGATTCCATCCACGGCTAGGAAACTTCGTAATTCACCATTCCGTAAATTCCAAAACTTGAGGCCTCCTTCACCGCCCGACACTAAAATGTTGTGGTGGTGTCCTGGAGAAAAGGCAACGCACCGTACCCCAAGATGATGCCATGTCCACAAGGGTTGAATGGCCTCTCCAGTTTGGACGGCGTCCCACACTTGAATGACACCATTACCTGCAGACACAAACATGTCACCCTTATCACTCCAACAGAGGCTTGTGATGCGCTCTCCTCCGTGACCGTCCTGATACTGATAGACAGTGGACTCCTTGGCTCCCCGATCGAGCACATGTCTTTGAATCCCCGACTTGCTAGCAGCCAATATCTTGTCGTTCTTAAAGGAGATAGCCGTGATGAATCCTTCGTGGCAGTCCTGAAACGCTTGAATCACATGGCCGTCTTCTTCCACAGTCCAGACTTCCACTACTCCCTTGAGTCCCACGGCAATCAGCGGGACGTGTTGGTTGGTTGGGACCATGGTTCGATCTTGCCATTCCACGCAAGAAATCGGCGCTCCATCGTCTGTACAAGTGAACAGTTCGGCGCTGCCTTGGCCATTCTGACTCCAAAGAAAGAGTTGATCGTACAAGGCAACGGCCAAGGAGGGACCTAAACTAACAAGCTTGAGGTCGTCGTCTCCCAAAACGTCGGGAGTTTCGATGGAGAAAGTTTGTTGAATCGACGTTGTAGCTGCTTTAGTCGAAGGATTGGTCACTTGCCTTGGAGCACTGGAACGGGTGGGGCGAGGAGGCAGCCCTAATTTGGGAATACCGGGGCGACGATGTCCACCGTGTCGAATTGCTTGAATGGGCACCGTGCGTGTCTGCTGTTGTTGGGATGGATTTGTGAATCGCATTACTTCTTCTCCGAGGCTATGATTGTCTCCCCATGTCGGTGCGTGAGTCCAATGTCCATTTCGAGACATGAATTCCACCTTTGACCAATCACCAGAACCTCTTGCAAAGTATACCGCTGTTTCAGATCTGCGAGGTTTCACAGGAGCCCCTGGTGTTGAGATTCTTCGTGTGATCGCGCTTTCAGGAGTCCTCGGTACCTCATCATTGATGTACTGGAGTGACAATGGTTTCTCAAAGGCAGTGCCCATTGTCGAGTGTCTGATGGTGTCATCTTGATTGGAGGGCCACCACGCCATTAGACTGTAGAAATTCTAGGTAACTGTGAGTGACGATACGTTCCTTTGCTTTACCTTGGCAAGAGATTGAATCATGCGATTTGTGAGGATGCATGTTCCAATAGACCTCGACTTTTGGTTGTTACCGGGCCGAAGAGGGAAACGACTAAAGAGGCATCCGTTTTGTGGGTCAGAACTTATCCCCAGAGGAGCAACGCCTCATCATCGTGTCACACTTAACTGTGTGCACATCTTCCTCATCGTGGGATTGTGTCCATGTTCCGGTAAAGGACAAGTTTGGATGGTGGTTGCGAGCGAGGAAGATTAGAATCGTGGAAGTTTCAAATAATCCTAACCCTTTTCGCGGAATGAATGAGGTGGCCTCGAGAAAGTTGTCTCATTTTTCTTGTTCTTTGCGCTGCCGACGATGGCGTCAATGTTTCTGTTTGTAGTACGCATTTCAGCTTACATCGACGAAAATCCTTTCAATCACCTGTCTTGGAAGCTGCGTGGATATACAGAAAGTTCTTCATCATCTCTGTTTTGACAGAATTCATCACTCCATTGAATTCGCAGTTTCCACGGACAGCATGGCCATTGGAGGCAAATAGTGTTGCGTGTATCCTTGTCTTCGTGAAAGATCCTGCTGCAGCATACAGTTAGAGTGAGAAAGATCACTGGAAGACCAGGAAACGGACAATGCGACCAGGCAAACCACCTATTGGGGGATCTCGGATGTATCGCATGCGCAGACCAATGCCAAGGAGCTGCCTATCGGCCGCTTTGTTTGGATTGTTTTGTCTTGGATTTGTTGTCGAGGATTTTGTAGACGGCTTCACCCTCGCAAACTACAATGCAAGAAAGTTATCAGTCGAGACATCTTTCTGGAGGGAAAATCGGCCAAGAGATGGCTTGTTGATGACAGCCGAAAGCGATGATGAAGGTGATACCCATGACGACTTTGGGGAAGATGACCTACCGAGTGCTGGTGTAGTGTTTGATGACTTGAATTGGAGAGTTGAAAAATTGAAACTAGAGGAAGCCAACACACGTCGCCTACTCAAGTCAAAGCCTCGCTTTCTGCCCTACGATGAATGTTCTAAGTGGGTGCAAGCCTTTGGCCGGTGGGAAACCGAAGAAGATTGGACAAGTTGGATAGAAATGGGAGAGAAACGAAACTCTTATATTCCTTCCCGGCCCGACGAATACTATGGACGCCTCGGACAGTGGATATCTTGGGTGGGTATACTATGAGGCATAGTTGTTGGTTTAGGCAGTGCTCCTCTTGTCCTCAGACGGCTAACCTCGGTTGCAACCTCACACAGGATCACTTTTTAGGAGTATCAAGCAAGAAGGATCAGAGCGGCTAAGAAGAAGATGATGCTAACCGGTTATGCTCTGTAAAAGGGTATGTCTGTCTGGGCCACGTTGCGTCACAAATGCCGAGACGTCGCCTTCTTCAGTGCCGTTGAAAGCTCTTACATGTCTTCCTCGTTTGCCAGTCGATTTGCCAGCTGCAAGACAGCGTCATACATCCCCGCATCAATACAAGTTGGGATCTCTCCTCGACCAAAGTTCCAAATACCCACCCAGTGTTCTCTGGGTCCAATGCGTAGGAATAGATTGGCAGCCGTCCCACAGGTATATTCTGATGGAATTTCATAGTAGTTCTTCTCTAACTCCAAAAACTGTTCTGCTGGGAGGTTAGCTCTGACATAGTCCTCAATCGTATCATTATTGCCAGTGTTGAGCACGAATTGCCTGGTTTTCCCACGAAATTCAGGCTGACGCACGACTCGCCCGTCGCTGTGTATGGTTAGAACGTTCTGTGGTCCTCCCATCGAGCTAAGCTGGAGCTTGAGAACCACATCGGGCTTCAGACCCCTCATCTTTTCTTGTGCGTGCATCATGATGGCTACGTTGGTTGTTGTTTTTCTTGTGCTTTCGATGGTTTAGTTAGAAAAGAAGAACGCTTCTGCTTGAGGAGAAGTGCTTTGTGGGATCAGGCGCGAGAAGACATCCACAACAAACAATTCAACAAACAACTCAACAAACTTATAAAACGTTGAGATCTTCTCGGTGTCACGACTCGACTCGTCACTCACGACCTTCACCCACCAACCAAACACAACAACGTCAAGCCATCAACTAACTCAACTCCTTCCAAGCTGCCACTGGCCCCGATATCTATTGTTCCCATGCTTCCCAGCCAACAAACGGCTCCACACCAAGAACAGTTGCAGGGCCTCCAACTTCCAGAAGCCGCACTATGGTACTAATGGGCACTGGAAGAGGTGTCCTGGTTCTCTTTTTCATTTCCCTGGCTACCGTTGATGCGTTTTCTTCAATAGCGTCGTGTCAACCACGGAATTGTGAGAATCCAGGGACCAAGCCTTGTCAGCTGCTGCTCTCTAGGACCAATAATGAAGACGTTGCTCTCCCTACACGACAAGGCACTCCACTGGAATTTCGTCTTGTCGCCAGAATTCGAAATTCAGTTTCTTTGGAAGATCTCATTCAGAATCTAAAAGAGTCCACCACCCCGTCTGCGACGAATCTTCATGTTGAGAGAAGTGCAGAGCTTCCTGAACCAATGACGCACATTATGGAATCTGTATCTCCTAATATTGCTGCAGTATCATTACGAAGGCTGATAGGATTCAAGTCATCATCATCAAGCCATGGAGAATTGAACAGTTGGAAATTGGCACTGATAAAGCGTCTTGCAGAATTGGCAGAAGGAGAGATGTCCTCCTTTTCAATCCACGCACTGGTAGACTCTTTCAATTGCTTGGCAGTCCTCCAAAACAAAGTCGACAATCCACTGGACCACACTCAAATGCGGAAATTGGCAATCAATCTAGTGACAGAAATGGATCAACGGAGAGCAGAATTAATCCGTGGGACCCATCCAGCACGTCTCGTGAACATTCTGCAGTCGCTGCAAGTCATATCATTGGAAAAATCAACCGATAGCTCCAAAAATGCCCCAGCCTGCAATCTCTCAGTGGCTCTAAGAAGAATCCGAGAAGCAATCTATCAAAAGTGCGTTCAAACGCATAATTTGCCACAATTGTCTCCAGGGGACATGTCCATTGCATTAAAAACTCTGGCATTGCAACCTGATATGGAATCCAAATTTGCCATTGCTCTCATGAGACGGTTCCGCAAACAACCAGTGCGCCGAGCGGCGACAGTTCGGCAGTTATTCCGGGCATTGCGAGCTGCAGCAGCCATTGGCATACACGCCAAGGACAATGCCGAAAAGCTTCACGCCGAAGCCAAGGTCATGGTGTATACAGTCTTTCGGGAGATTCTCTCGAGGCAGCAGCAACCACCACAATTCGCGACCTCTGACAATCGTGGCTCGTCATTGACGATGGATGAGGCGATGATAATGATTTCGACCGTGTCGAATATGGGAGTGCTGAACAAGAAGACACCCAACCATATCCATTCCGATGAAGAAGAGAAAATTGACATGGCTTTGCAGTTTGACTGGAGTGATTACTTGGCTGCTCAGGGCGGCTCACTCTTGCAAGGTGCAGGCGTGAAAGAACTGTCACAATTCCTGCGAGCCGTGGAAGCTACACAGTGCCCTGATTTGAAACCATCTTCCGATTTTGTCCGTGAGTTGGGTCAACACGCAGTCACCATCCTGGAGCAGAGGGGATTGGAACCACAAGTAAAACCAAAAACTGCCAACGGCATTTTACGGTGTGCCGCCAATTGGTGGGGACGCAACAACACGGTGATGGAACCATTTGGAGAGTGCGCTCGGATTCTGTTCACAGACGAAACGTTTCTGGAGCTTTGTCACGCCGAAGACTTGACAAACTTTCTGGTCTTTCTGGACAAGACAAAACATTTAGGCAACAACTCTCCTGACGCGGGGGGTCATACCCAAAGTGAAGTCGGCGACCCGTTATTAGCGATTGCTGCTAGGACCATGGATGACGACGTTGCCGACCAAATCACGCCTTCTCAAGCCAGTCGTATGCTGTTTGCGTTTACATCGGTGATTGTTGCTAGGGGGCGTCAACGCAAACTTATCCGACGTCAAGCGGCAAGAACAACGAACACAGAAAGCCTGGTGCTGGGAGACCTCTTCCACTTCCTTGGAGGCCATCTTCTCACGGATGATCTGTCCACAAGAGATATTTCATCAGCCCTCTGCGCTTACGCCAAGGCCTCGTACATTCAGGATATGGGCATCTTTGACCACCTGGCGGGGCTCATGGCCGCTCGTTTGGATGAGTGCAGCACTCGTCAAATGGCACAGAGTTTGTGGGCCTGCGGGAAGATGACAGTGTGGGAACAGCAGCAGCAACAACAACGACAGCTGGAAGGTGCGGAACAGGGAGATCCGGAAGACTCATGTCTTGATCACTCTCCACCTTATCTACCCTCTGCGAACCAAATTGCGACCTTCTTGACGGAGCACAACAAACAAATGAAGATGAATGCCCAGGATGTGGCTCAATCAATGTGGGCTATGGGCCGATTGCAAACTGTCCAAAAGGACATCAGTGACGAATACTCTGAGATTATGGAAAAGTTGGTATCCAGGGCGACGATATTGGCACCTCGATTGACCATGCAGGAGACATCGAATGTTCTCTGGGGCATGAGCATGACAGGTTTCCGGTGCTGCGACCCGTTGGTCCAATCCTTCACCGATCGCATCCTTCATGTACACGAGTTTGCATTGGAAAAGCCTAGTCCAAAAGAGGCCGCTAGTATCATGATTGCATTGGGGCGAATGGACATCCAAGACGAACAGGTTTTTGAAGCTTTGTCTAATGATATGCTGGATCAGATTGAGTGCGCCAGTGCTCAAGCAATAGCGAATGCATTGTGGGCGCACCGAGCAGTTCATATTCCGCCACCAGAGCAATTGTTGGATCGGTGGGCCATTGAGAAACTTGGCCTTGTGGCTGTTCGACCTCGCCAACAATCCTAAAGGATGGTGTTCGCGAACAGAGTGAATGAGCGAGGAACGGTTTGGACCAAAGATTGCACTGCTCAGCGAGTATTGTTGACAAAAGTTTCTTCGGCTCAGTTTAGTTTTGCATCTGAAAGTATTTCCAAAGCACGCTAAACACTGATCCTTGAATGGCATTGGTGAGAAGACGGGTTTGAAGCCCTCTTCCCAGCAGCCCCACAACACCGTCCTTTTCAAGAATGATGGATACAATCTCGGGATACGAAAGATCCCTGGCGTTTCCTTCTTCGTCTTTCTCAGCCAACCCTGCAGTTTGTTTGGTAGTTTTGATCACTCGCAGACTGTTGGAGCAAACATCCGAAACACACGAGGAGCAAAGACCCAGGAAAGCCGCACGGCCCAAAGATAGCAGCAAGTCATCCGTCGAGCTAACCTGGGGAAGTTGTTCGTTGAGCCAGTTGTACGTGAGGAACCATGGGAAGTGTCCTACAGCCGTTGCTGCGGCAGAAGCAAAGGCTCCTCGGTACAAGGGCCCTGGGTTCTTTCGCACCACGAGTACTTCGTTCCACAAATCTTGGAGTCCTTGGGCGCCTTCGACTTGCATGGCAGTCTTGGAAGTGTCCACGGGCATGAGAACAATTCGCCACGCCCCAGCAGCGATACTACCACAGGCAGTTTTCAATGGCAAAGGCAAGTCTTGAGTGCCCGGGTAGCTTTCCAACAATGCTAGAACTCCCACGTTGGCAGCTGTGTCGCCAAAGCGTGTCATTGGTCCCTGGACAAGAGCAAACGGCAGGCCTTGATAAAGTCGGCCCACGCCACCTTCATCCCACAGCGTCTTTAGACTGGAGCCAAGATTTCCACCGTAGCGATACTGCCATGAAGAATTAAAATAGAGGGAGAGAGCGCGAGAACGTTCAGTATGAATCGCCAGAGAATCTAGATTCACGTCGTTCAATTAGCATTTCTTACCTGATAGTTCATACTGGTTCTCAACCACATGAGCGAGCAAACCTGGACTACTGCTGCGGATGCTCCTGCTTTTCCGCCTCCGAGGGCTCGCTTAGACGCCTTTTGAACAATTCCATTCCAATCGACCGCTGCAACGGCTGTATCGCTGGTGGTGGTTGTCGAGGATGAGGCCGAGGACGACATAGGTTTTGCTTCCATCATGGCAGCCTCTGCTGGGTCCATTGCCGTCAAGAGTCCCAATCCGACCAGACTGGTCATGAAGAGCCGTCGTGAAGCATCTCGTTCATCAGACGATTCCAAGGTTACAATGTCATCGAACGACGTGGGAGCAGGCCGTATGTCACTAGTGCTGGAGAGTTTCCCTGTTGGCTTGCTTGGCGGCGCCAAAGAGTGGACAGGCAGTGCCAATAATAGCACTGACAAAGTAGTTCTTAGGCTTATCTTCATGGTGTTAGTTCCTTTGCTTCTTTGCAACAACCACAGCAAACAGCGTTCGATGTAGATAAGTGTTGTCTGATGCCTCGATCCTCGATCTGTTCCTCGATCTCTTTCTTCGTCGCTGACGTCACTTTTTGATTTTAGTCACGATTCTACATTCCAACATGGGTCACGTTTCCCAACTCCAAGATCTTCGCTTCTTTGCTTCTCAAACTTCCTTTTACTTGATTTGACTTCTGTCCCTGCAAGCACCTCTCACAAACCACTCTCCCAGTCCTAACCTCGTCGTTATCGCCATCTTTGCTAGTTTGCTTTGCCTTCAGAAGAGGGAGTTTCCAGCCTCACAGGATATTGCCACAGTATCTCTTATCTTTCCTCTCCTTCCGTAACAGAAGATACAACCATGTTCGCCACTTCTAGCAACGTTCACAACCCGTCTGTTGCCCAACTAGCACGTCTCAAGAAGAATGACGAATACTTGACCTTCTTGAACGTCAAGTTGCAGGATATAGAGCATGGAGTATCCAACCATTTTCCTCACTGGCGCGACAGCATCTTTAGCTTTCAGGTTGCGCAATGGATCGATGCTCTGCAAACCAACAATACCGTGGAAGAAGTGACGGTAGATTTGACCATTGCAGAAGGGCAAGGCTTGGGGTTGTGGGAAGCCCGAAATGTGCGTACCTTTTTGGAATCAGTGGCGGCCATTCCGTCGCTGGAAAAACTCGTGTTCAAGCAATACACTCTGGGATCATTGGGTTCCTTTGCGGGAATACGCAGTGCCATTGAGAATGCACGGTCGTTGACGCACTTGGAGATTTGGGGGAAACGAATCGTTGAAGGCAGCCAGGAAGAGCTACACGCATTGGCCCATGCCATTCGACAAAAACCACAATTACGGTCGTTCCACTTTCATGGATTTCTCATGCATTGGTTTGACGGTGGACCCGAACCATACGTGCGGTCCCTGCTCCCTGTCTTGGACAACCCATCCCTCAAGGAGCTCAAGCTGGGAGACACTAACCCGGGACAATTGCCTCTTTTGGAAGCTCTGGGCACCAATCACAACCACGCCATTGAAACTTTGACATTGGTGATCGTCCCCGAGTTGCTTGATGAGGTTTGTGACAAGATCCAACAAGTGCTCCTGTTACCCCACAACAGCCACGTCCGTTCACTGTCCCTGGTCAACAGCACCAATCGACGTTTGCCCGGCATTAGCGCCAAGGGATTTCAATCCCTCACGCACTTGATGGAGCACAACCATTCCCTCATGGAACTCAACACGTCCCCTGGAACACAGCCCCATGCGGATATTGAATTCTATTTGCGCCTGAATAAAGCCGGACGAAAGATACTGTTTGAGCCGGATGCAACCCGGAAGGATTGGGTGAACGTCTTGTGTGCCTTGCTGCCAGAAGACAGTGTAGAGTCTCTATTCTACATTCTACAACTCAATCCGTGCCTCTGTGAAATCTAACATTGAACCTATAAAAATAGATATGCATCAGCAGGCCAATGGGAAGGACCGGTCACGTACCTGTATGGCAAGGACCGGTCACGTACCGGTACTAGACTGTAGTTTCCACAAGATAGGTAGTTTCTAAGATCGTATGAGTTTTCTAAGATTCACATAAAACCATGCCAATTCTCCAGAGTTCATCATAAAGATTCTTACCAGAAATGCCCAGCTAGATAGCTTCTCTGAGAGCAAGCCAAAGGCAGAGCAAATTGCTTCTCTACCATAATGCCGCGCTACACGTGTATGGCAAAGTGAAAAGGCTTCAAGGCATTTTCGGTTACGGTACTTCGTCACGGGAATCAATCGAATCCCGGGGGCATCTTGCAATAAGCTTGCAAAGAGATGATGTCGAAACCAACTTCATTTGGCGACTGCAGGCGACACAAGCACATGCTGCTTCCGCACCATCAAATTTTCCGCTGGCCGTGAAGAAGGTCTATTTCTTTGTTTGTATTGTAACAAACAGCAGGTAGCGTCCTCCCAATCCGCGTCAACTGTACAGTGTACTTTTTAGTTAGCTAGCTAGCTGGTGCCACTATTGCGGCTTTAGGAGCGACCATGGAGCTTCGCGTGGGCAAGAAGTACCGCCTGGGGCGGAAAATTGGAAGTGGGTCTTTTGGTGATATCTACTTGGGCACCAACATGACCACTGGAGAGGAGGTTGCCATCAAGCTGGAATCGGTCAAGACGAAGCATCCACAGCTTCTCTATGAGAGCAAGATTTATCGGATTCTTCACGGTGGATGTAAGTGGCACCGTGCTGATGGTTGACGCTTTCGTCTTGATAGGAGGTGTGCTGTAAATACCTCACGCTGCTGTGCTATATGTCTCGCTGCACTGTTATTCATACCATAGTGGGAATTCCCAATGTGCGATGGTACGGCATTGAAGGTGACTACAATGTCATGGTGTTGGATCTACTGGGTCCTTCGTTGGAGGATCTCTTTAATTACTGTGGTCGCAGATTCCAGCTCAAGACGGTCTTGATGCTGGCAGATCAACTCCTCAGTCGACTGGAATACGTCCACACCAAGTCATTCATCCACAGAGATGTCAAACCGTAAGTGGCTAGTCAAAGGATTGTACCTGTTGGCCCGCAAAGGCTGCTCTGTGCGCAGTACCGGTATACGGCGCCAGGTTAGCTACCGGTATGGTTGACTAACTCCAAATTTTTGACTTTGCATTTTTGCAGGGACAATTTCCTCATTGGACTGGGCAAACGGCAATCTGTCATTCACATTATTGATTTTGGATTGGCCAAGAAATACCGTGATCCAAGATCCCATCAACACATTCCCTACCGTGAGAATAAAAACTTGACGGGAACGGCTCGATACGCCTCCATCAACACTCACATTGGAATTGAACAGAGTCGACGGGATGATCTAGAGTCACTGGGCTATGTCCTCATGTACTTTATTCGAGGATCCTTGCCGTGGCAGGGACTCAAAGCAAACACTAAGAAACAGAAATACGAACGAATCATGGACCGCAAAATGTCCACTTCGACCGAACAACTCTGTAAGGGTTATGCTACAGAGTTTCGGTCCTACTTTGAATATTGCCGATCACTCCGATTTGAGGATCGCCCCGATTATGCCTACCTCAAGAGACTCTTCAAGGAGCTCTTTTACCGCAAGGGATTTCAGTATGACAACATGTTCGACTGGACTGTCCTCAACTTGCAGCAGGAGCGATCTCGTCTTCCTCCCCAACAGACACCGGCGGCGGCAAATCAACCGGGGGCCGATGCCCCGAATCTCAGATCGTCCGAAAACCAGGACAAGACGCGACGAGATGCCCATCCTGCAGACACTGGAGTTCCTGCGGACGGCGGCGATGCCCGCAAACCGGCACCCGATCAAGCCCAAGGCGGATCGCACAGGGATCCCAGTCAGCGAAGTGGTTCCAGGGGCAATGGAGGACAAGCTCCCAGTAGGAGTCAACCCAATCAATCCGCTCATGGTTCACAGCCCGGTGGACCGAGGACTGGGCAGTAATGCCACAATTTGCGCAAGATGAGGCTAGCAAGATTTGGGAGTTATGGTTGCGTCAATCAAAAGCAAAGAGTCAGGGCAGGATGTGCGCAAGGTTCCAGAAAAGAATGCTGGTTGCTTTGGGCGTGTAGTCAGAGCAATTTCAAAAAAGCATTGGAGACGTACGTGAATGAATGAATACTCCACATTCTCACTCCTTGCAGCGAAAACGAGTCGAAGTGCATTAAAAAAACGGCCCGTTCAAGATGTTGAAATCAAGTTCCAATTTGTTTGTTGTAGTGTTGGCCTTCATTATTTCCTTTCATACGCTTTCTACTTATTATATGTTATGGTTGAGGGGTTTGCTATGGTTTTCCTTCCGAGTTGTCCGATACCGAATAATGTAGAATGATTTATATTACCAACATAGGCAGTCAGATGTGCATTGTCTGGAAGTCCTTTTTAAAAAGTACAACTGGTCCAGCCCAGGTCAACCTTTAAATCGTACCAAACAAAAACAACCACGCTCTGGATCTCTTCCCCTTGACTTCCTCCCTTGATCCTCCCTGCTTTCCTCCCCTTCCCCCTCTCCTTCTTTGGTTTCGATGTTGCCCTGTTCACTCGATTGTTGGGCTCAAGTTCTTGCATCCTGCCCTCCTCTCTCTGAACCCCATCCTCACCATAGTCCCCTCTAACCCATACCGGTAGTAACTTCCCCGTTTATATAATTACAAAAATAATGATGCGCCGATGCGATCAATTTCAAAAAGCTCTCGGCGTGTCATCAATCTCGAGACCCGACTACTTGTACTCAGTCTTGGTGATTACTGCTATTGTTGCCTGCCGACAATAGTGACTCCATTAGCGTTGTTTTGGGCTCACAAAACTCCATGTCTTCGATTTTGGGAGGCAAGAGCTACTACTAGTACCTCTCTGGTTTTCTGGCCACATGTATTTAGTAGTAGGTGCAGCTAGTCCGTAGCCCCGGGCTCCTGATAATTAAAAGGGGCAGCCCTTACGGTATTTCAAGGGAGCTACTTTGGGCTTTCCGGTAACTTCGTTTCATCACAGCTCATACCGGTACGTTTTGAAGCTTCTTCGTTTTTCTTCGCTCATCTAGTTAACAGTTAACGATCCTGTTGGTCCAAGTGTCCATCCCAACACTGTTAAACTACAGCCACACCAAGCTTTTAAAGGTGCATGACCATCATGGGTTTGTCACAGGTTGCCAGTGATCATTTAGAATGCATAAGCTCGTTGAGTGGGATCTCACGCAACCCCTATGTGAAGTCTCCCGTTGCAATCGTCTCACAGCAGTCTTCAGCAAACCATAACAAGCACGCAACCAATAATTGAAGGACGGATGGATATTGCCCGTGCAGAGGCATCAACCGATCGATGTGCGCATGATACATCTACTTTGAACACCCTGCCCTCAGGTGCCGGAAGATGGCGCTGCAGTTGAAGATCGGGGTGGTGATGCACCGGTACAGGTACCAGGTACAATTCATGCAAATGAAGGATCGATCGAGCTTGGCTGAGTCACACTTTGAAGCCAGATCGATTCCCACGCAGTCACGGTTGGCCAAACTGTTGAAGTCGTCGAATCTGTTTGGGTTTTGGGTGCTTTCACCATCTCACAAACTTGAAAGCAGTCAAAGACAAACTCACAATAAAAACACAGACACAGACACATCTCACACAACTCACTTACACACACCTACACACACACAAACACAAACACAAAACAACATTGAAACCAACAAGGCAACAAACAAGCATATCCAACATGATGAACTCAAAAACCATTATTCTTCTGACTTCCCTTCTGGGGCCTTCAGTTTGGGCAGAGCAGGCCCTCTTTCGAGGTGCAAGGAAGCGCCAGATGCTGACGACGGTAAAAGTCATTGAAGACGAAGGCTGTCCTGCTCCCCCTTCATTCTCTCCCAATCGCTTCTACGAGGGCTTTGCCGATTGCTCCATGACAAAAGCTGACATGGAAATGCTGGACATCGAATCAGCGGCTTTCCGATATATCACGGCCCAGGCAGATCGTATTCGAAGAGACAACTACACCTCCTGCTTCGAAAAAAGTCTCGAAGGGGGGCGTCCGTATTTCTATGACAACTTCGCGGTTCATGGTGTGGCCCTTCTTGACTTGTTCCAACAGCTCCAACTGCTTCCAGCTCGCTGTAACGACTTGCACGAGCCTCTTCGAGAAGTTCTGCTTTCCCGAATGAGCGTGCCGTTGGAAAATGTTACGGTAGAATCTCTGACTAGCTACACTGCACAAGAAACTCCTCCGATTGAATGGTGGGAAGACGAATTCTTGCCCGCGGCAGCTAATGCGTTCAGCTGCGGCTTTACATCTCAAGACGAGACTTCATCCCCGGGAAAGCTGCCAGCAGATATTCGTGAGGCGTTCCTTCGTCAAGATCCAACCATCCAGCGTGTGTGGAGGCTCATGAAGGGCTATCTTCGTTCACCGCAAAAGCAGAGAGAGAACGCCAATCGTCAAGCTGACTTTGACGTCTCCCTGTATGTCCCCTTTTTGAAGGTTCCCCTAGCCCGGACGTACATGGGACTTGAGGGATCTATTGGCAGCAGTATGAGAGTCGGGTATCCTACCTACCAAGGCCCTGCCATTTGGTTTCTTTACCACACAATTGCTGCAAGAACTGCGGCATTCGAACGTCAGTGCAACGCCAATGTTGACAAGATCCTATCCACCTTTGCAATCGTCATCGCATACTTTGGGACTACCCATCCTTGCCCATACTGCCGAGAACACTTCATGTCTCGTGTGTCTAGGAATGATCGGGATTGGCAGACATTCGGATTGGAGAACACGCTTTCTCCATCGCAGTCCGAGTCCAATCTATATCCTCTGGAATACCTCTTTGCGGGAGGTGCCGGAGAAAGTGATGGCTCTCTTCGTGCCAAGCTAGCTTCCATTACTGATGGAAACTCTTTGATGCTCTATTTGTTCAAGGCCCACAATGCTGTCACTTCTTCCACAACATTGAATCTAAACTGCAGAACCTCTGAGCGAGCTGACAATGACGAACTCTTTTCCTGTTTGCAGGAGGGCCCCAAGTATGGCGACAATGGAGTTGCTGGCACGGGAACAATGGGCCGAGCCTGGCCAACGGCGAAGCGATACGAGTTCTGGCTCGAAAAGGGGGACCTTTGGAGCACCCTACGTTTGAACGCTGAACTCCGCAACGCCTATGAGACTTTGAAGGACCTCGACAACCAGTATGGCGTGGAACTCCGTCAGAACTATTGGTCTGCAGGGACTGAAGCATCTCCTTTCATGGATCTTGTTGGACAGGAGGTTGTGGAGGCAACAGCGGCTTTGGATGCCGCTATGCTTGCCCTTGATGTTCTCTATACAGAATACGACTTGTCGACCCCCCCGCAATGCGATCTCGCGGAAACCTCTTTGGCGGAGTTTGAACCATTGGCTGTGCCACTTCCACTAATGGAAGACGGAAACTTTCGAGCTCCGCCTCCAGCCTGCATTGAATACGCCAAGAACAACTTCAAAAGCGGCCGCCGCCTGCAGGAAGACTCTTTTGACACCAAAGACGAGGAATGTGGCTCTGATTAGAAACGTAGATGCAGCATGCAAATAGCCCTAATACTACTAGAATCTAGCTAGAATCAAATATGTTTCTATATAATATTAGCTCGCAAAACTACAGTGGTGGCTACTGAACAGACCGCAACTTTCCAGCGAGTACATGAGAATTGACACACCATTCTTGATCGGGTCGTTTTTGGGACGGTTCGTTCAAGACGACGGGTCCCGTGGATTCGACTTGGATGATGCGGCTCTGGTCCCAGTCAAGGGATTGGAGGCATTGGACACACATGGCGGCAATATCTTCTCTCAAAATTTCACCACCACCACCACTGGTTCCTTCGGATGTCACTACTTTCAAATTTCCTTGAACTCCCTTTCGATATGTATAATCTTTGAGAACGCTCAATGTCCCTGAACATTGGAGTACTGTATAAGGGATACGAGATGCTTGGATCTTTTCCGTGAACCCGTCAACACCTCCCCCCGTGGCAACTCCCAAGACATGTTTGACTTGTGCTCCCTGACATGCCTCTAGTATATTGTCAACAATGGTCGCCACAATTTCTTGTGTTTCCGGCATCACGGTATTCCCTCGACAGAAATCCCAAAATATTTCGGGTGTTTTGCTGTTGGGACCAGTTTCAAAGGTTCCGGGCGTGATGGGTCGGTTTTGTACCGCCATGGAATTTCCCAGAATGATGGCATCGTATCCTTGCAATGAATTTTGTATGGATTCTACCAACTGCATATTGGTGAGTTTGATAAAGGATTCGTCGGCTTGTGCCAGGATAAAGTGTGATCCAAGATATGTGTTGAGAGCCTGAGCGGTTCCCGCCGTGGCACCGATGCATCGACATTGTTTTGCAATCCCCGTTTCGTATAGAGACCCAGCTCGTTGCAGAAATCCAAAGGTAGTGGCACCCATATAACCACCGGCACCAATGACAGCAATCTGAAGAAATAAGCGCCAGAAAGAATCAACGAAATGCATTAGTTAGTTGATCACAAGGATCGCACGAGGAGCAAAACCAAAATTCAAAAATCAAAAGATACCTTTTTTCTGTCCAATGGAGCTGCAGCCGAACCTTTGGGAGCTGAAAAGGCATCACAACTTCTTGAGGATATCAAGAGGGCTACAGAAAGAACGAGATAGGAGACTGATAGTAAACGAGGCGCCATGGTGAAGGGTTGCTTGCAATTGTGGTATCTACAAAGAAGAACGTAGACCGCCAACAAAGGACACAAAGGATCGAGGAAAGAATGAAAGAATGCAGAAAAAGGCACAAAAAATGACAAAGATCGCAAAAGGATCTTCAACGTCACCAAAAACCTTAACTTAACCCTACCGTATGGTTGGCATCACGAGAAATCCGTCACCACTCATTTTTGGAAGAAAAACAGAGCAACAACTTTTCTTCTGCATACCAGTACTTGAGACCAAGCCTCTGGGGTAGCATTACTCTATTGGAAGTCAAAGCATTCTTGACTACTGTATTATCGAACCATGGCGCCGTCTTCCAATAAGGACAAGAAGAAGAAGACTGGTGGAAGCAACAACTCCCGCATGAAGAAATCGGAACAGATTGCCGCGGAACTGAAGGCATTGGCAGCCCGCATTGAGCAAGAAGCACCTGCCCGAGGCTATGCGCCCCCGTTGGAACAACGAGTGGCCTTTCGGGCGTTGCCCTTGTCGGAGCCTACCCTGAGAGGATTGGAACAGGCCAAGCCGGCACCCTTCACCACCATGACTGCCATTCAGAATGCTTGCATTCCTCATGCATTGGCTAGGCGAGATATTCTGGGAGCTGCTAGAACTGGAAGGTGGGTCTCTTGTTGTCGTGTCCATCTTTCTTGTTTCTCGTTATTCATCACTGCTCACCTTCATTGGCATTTTTCATTTTTTTCTTCTTCAGTGGCAAGACATTGGCCTTTTTGATTCCCGTCCTGGAAACCCTCTATCGTCATCGGTTTGCTCCGGCCGATGGCTGTGGCGCTGTCATTTTATCTCCCACACGAGAACTGGCCATGCAAATATTCCAAGTCTTGCGACAAGTAGGGCGGCATCATGCCTTTTCCGTGGGACTCTTGATTGGAGGCAAAAAGGATTTTTACGAAGAACAACGAATGATTGGAGGGACCAACATTATCATTGCAACACCCGGTCGTCTCTTGCAACACTTGGAACAAACACCCTATTTTGAAATGTCCGAATTAAAAGTATTGGTGCTAGATGAAGCCGATCGCTGTCTCGACAGTGGATTCCGAGATCAATTGGTACGAATCATCAAGTGTCTTCCCCCCGTGGTGGAGGGAGATCCTCATAGACGACAAACACTCCTCTTTTCGGCAACACAAACCAACAATGTCAAACAATTGGCCACTTTGAGTCTCAACAAACCAGAATATCTCGGTGTACACGATAAGGAAAAACGATCCACTCCCGAAGGATTGAAACAATCCTACGTGGTCGTACCACTCGAGCACAAATTGAATGCGGTATACTCGTTTATCAAAACACATCTCAAATCCAAAACAATCATCTTTATGGCGAGCTGTGCACAAGTCCGACATGCCTGGGAACTATTTTGCTCACTGAGACCCGGTGTCGTCGTCATGGCATTGCATGGAAAGTTGGTACAAACCAAACGAACACAAATCTACTTTGATTTCCTCCAACGACCTCATGCCGTCTTGTTTGCCACGGACATTGCGTCGCGGGGACTCGACTTTAAAGCCGTCGACTGGGTCGTCAATGTCGATGCACCCGAAGATAGAGACATGTACATTCATCGAGTGGGCCGGACGGCACGATACAAGGCAGGAGGGAAATCTCTCTTGATTTTGACGCCACAAGAAGATCAAAAGGGATACATTGACTACTTGAATCAGGGCAAGCAGCAAAAACTGCAGCTCAATCGATTGAGCATCAATCCAGACAAAACAGTGGTTGTCACCAAACGCGCCGCTTCCATGGTGGCGAGCAATCCCAATCTACTCAAGTTGGCTAAAAAGGCGTACCAATCCTATCTCCGGTCCATCTATCTCATGCCCAATCGAGACATTTTCAATGTTCAGGATTTGCCACTGGCAGCATACGGCGAGAGTTTGGGCGTGGATTCAATCCCCAATACCAGTCGGTTCCTCAAGGCGCTGGCCAAGGACCGATCGGAATATCGAGAAGGCAAAAATGTCAATCGAAAGCTCCAAAAATTGAAGGAGCAAATCAAGGCCGAAAAGTTGGCCAAGAGACTGAAAAAGCTTGGCAAGAGTGCACCCGAAGTGAAAGAAAAGGGTGAAGATAGTGAGGACGACGTAATTGTCAAAAAGGCCAGCAAGTGGAACAATGACGACGACAATGACAGCAGCAGCAGTAGCAGTGAGGATGAGAATGATGTACCCACGGAAACTGTCAAAAAGACACGTCATCCCAAGAGCATTCGAATTGACGGATCCAATTCTGCCACCAATAAGCATATCACGTTTGACGACGACGGCCAAGTAGAAGATACGAGAGCTTTCTTGCGACAGAAACCAGAAGAAATTGCGAAGAAAGTTCAAAAAGAAAAGGAAGGCCTCAAGGAAGCCAATGAAGAGTTTATTCAAAAGGTGCGAAAGCGTTTGGAGAGCACCGTGTCGCTGGATCGCGCCGAGGAAAAGGAACGCGTTCGCCAGAAGCACAAGAAACGCCGACTAAAGGAGAAAGGAGATATCGAAGAGGATGCTGATGAGGGACCTGCGGTCGTGTTGGGAACGGCTGATGACGACGATGACAGTAGTAGCAATGGACCCTCGGATGCAGGCGGCGATGACGAAAGCAGCAGCAGCAGTGACGACGAGTCTATCGACCTGAAGGCTCAAGAGGAGATGGCACTTTCCCTAATTCGTAACGGTTAGACCATGGCTTAATAATAGGTATATTGGTTACGACTGATGGACTCCTCGTTTCTTGGTTGATTTGTCGTTTGCCTTGCATCGTTCTATTCGTTCTCGCTTCCCAGCGACCTTGCGAACGCGATCCTTGTAGTTTGGCAACTCCCGAGGTGGACCATTATCCCTCTTTACGATGACAACCCATGCCATTAGACCGCCAATGTTGACTGGGAATACAGAATCACACGGCATCGAAATAATATCTTCCGCTGTTGCTGCAGAAGACATACTATCCTTACCAGTGTTGAGCTGGTGGAGAACTCTCACTATCGGAACACAATTGCCACAAAGCAATACTAGACGTCCTGTCCGAGGCCGCAGTACTCTGGCAAACTCGGAGAACATGAGAGGAAGAACACTGTCCAGTTTTGCCTTGGAAAGACACTGAGAGCAGGTAGTTGTCCAGATTTATTCATGAGAGACAAGTCAGCGCTCCTTGTCCTGTTCTATCTATCAACAGAGCCAACCACTAACGAGGAACGATTCTTACCTGCACCCCAAATGGGAGATCTGACACGAGCACATCCACAGTTGCATCTCTCAGCGGCAAACAGGTGGCATCCCAGGCCATTTGATCGGCATACCGAGCACTGTGACTAGGGTAACGTTCTCGTCTGAGAGCATGCGCTCTGGTGGAATATTCGGCAGCCACGCCCCCCAACCCCGTCAACGCAATATCTCCCCCCACAGCAATGGCATCTTGTTCTTGAAAGAGGACTTCCATGGGAATGGTCCCCACCCCCGCACACGGATCCAAGACCACATCTCCTGGTTCTAGCTTTGCCAATTGAAGAAGTAGCTGTGCCGTGGTGGGTCGCACGTATCATTGCGACAAGACTTCCGGGAAGCACCGGTGCCGTGACATCGGGCGGTATGGCCCCCGTCGCGAACGATTTGACTCCCAAGTGTTGGTAGGGTCTCAAGGCTATTCCCACGGCGAGTGCTTTGGGATGTGCCAAAACAACCACTTCCAGATCATACTTGGTCAAATCCACAGTCCAGGGTTCCCCTTGCACTTTGGGTACCACAATGCCAGCCGTTTGCGCCAAGAGCTGTTGTCGTGTGTATTGGTACTTTTCCGAATCAGAGCGAATGCAACTGAGTCGATATTTCATGGCGGCAGTGCCCTTTAGTTTATTGTCGAGAGCCTTTAGGTCTTCTTCCGGCAGATTCCAAGCAGCTTGGACATGGCGGAACCACAAGGTTCTGGCAGCCAGAAAGGCTTGAGAATAGTCCCCTTCCTGCTGCGAGTCAGAGTCCACGAGAGCTTTTACCGAAGCTACCGCTTGCTCCAGAGACTGAGATGCAGGCATATCGATAGGTTCCCATATATTGACCAAGGCAATGATGGGACCAAGACATCGTACACGGTTGGCAATGAGGTGAGCAGGAGCATTGGTCTCTATTTGGAGCCATACTACTCCATGGATGACACCCGAACAAGACCATGTGGGCTTGGATTGTTGTATATACCCCACACTCCAGTTATTTTTGTTTTCGTGAATGGATCCGACGGCAAACCCTCCAAAACAGCTCTCCATAATAATATCCTTGTTCTTGTCCTTTTTGCGTTGCAGAACATTGGAAATGTGGGCAATATTATCATTATCGGAGACCACTTCGCCCACCACTTTTAGCCGCAGTGAAAAGTCCGAAAGAACTTCCAGCAGGTTTTCACGAGCGGCATGCTCTAATCCTCGTGGAATCAGTGCGAGGTAGCGATCAAGGGTGGTGTGGCTTTCGCTGCTGGCAGGAACTTGAGCCATGGTCGACAACAACAACCTCGAAGTTTGAAATGGCCGTTTTGACATTAAAAAGGGAGCTGCTCGAGCTTGGAGGAATCTTTGCAGCTCTAACTCTACTGCATATCTAACCGCGATTTCGAAACGGCAAGGCTGCATGGACAAGCGGTGAGTCAAGGGTCTTCCCTTGAATCTCGGCAAGCCGAACACCCTGCTCACAAATCACGCATAAATTAATTGTCGTTGCTCGACAGAAAACACCCGATGGTACGCCTCTTGCAATCGCAACGATCCCGCGATGGCCCAGAACAAGAGCCACAACAGCAAGTAGTACCGGTAGCGATGAAGTTTCCTCGCCGATGGCGCAGCTTGCTGAGTGTTTGTCTCCTCGTGTTCTTCGGCTGTATGGCCTCTCTGCAAGTCCAAGCGTGGGTTTCTCGGGTAATGGTTCAAGCCACCACAGAAAAGAATGCTCGTAGTTCTGCCAATGGTGTCGCGGATGTTTCCATCGTGGAAACGGTTGCCACATGGAAAGCTAAGGGAGAACCATTCGGCTGTGAGGCATCTACTACTACTAGCATTGGACCCACAGCGACTGCCTTTCATGCAAATGCTCACGTGGAATGGAAGCCCCTTCTCAATACAAGCAGTCCCTTTGTCCAACTGCAAATCGACTTTCCCGCCATGAATGAGCACGGCAACAAAAGCCACACTGGTGGAGATGAGTTTGTACTCATTCTGATCTCGTGGACTCACGACGGCACTGCCTACAAACAAGCTCATCCAGCTATGGATTTGAATTCTGGCACCTACCGAGTTCTCTTTGCTGTGCCACGACAAGGGGTCCAGCAATACACACTAGAGCTCTTTCACTTTTATTCTTGCTATCAGGGATTGGGGCCCAACAAACCGGGATACAACTTTTCCAAGGTCGAATGGGGACCGCAAAAGTTGACCAATGCAGCATTGGATCAGCTGCTAAAACACCACCTGCCATCATCATTTCTCCATAATAATCAATCCAAAGCAATAAACCACCACCACCACAGTACCTACTTTTATTCCACACACCAACCATACTGTCAAAACTCACAACAGGGAATGGACGACTACACGAATCCAGCAACTTCCTTGTGGGTAGAACACAAGAATGACTACAGCAATCCATACTTTATCACTCTCAATGCCAAATGGAGTTCCGTCCACTGTCAACCTTCCTCTTCCTTTCCTCATCAACCAAAACCAGACAATTACGAGGTACTGCGGATCGGAGACTCCACCATGCCGGGAAAGGTTCTCGAAATAGGCGATCCCTTTCATCACTATGTCGAATTCGGCCGAGGGTTTGTAATGCACTCCAAATGGCCCACATACTTGATGGAACAACTGCGAAACCAAACAGCATCGTTGCAGCAGCAACAACAACAAGAAAACAACCACCATCGAGTACTCCTCTTCTCGGGAGGACTCCATCAACTCTTTCAACGAAATCCATACAATCAACACGAATTCACCGTCGTGCGGGGATACAATGTCCCAACCGTGGCCGACCTTTTGACACGCATGGTCTGTCAGCTGGCCATTGTACATCCAAATCACAAATTGCTATGGGTCGGGGTCACACCCGTGCAGCAGCATATTTACGATAAAGTCGACAATACGGATCACAACATCTTGTGGCTCAATGCATTGCTACGACAACGGATTGTGGACGAGCATCAAGGCAAATTGGCCAGTTTGTGTGCCAACGTGGATGTTGGCAATCTATGGTCCATTCCGGATGATCGGGGCAATGCCCACAATAAGACGTTTTCACGACAAGTCTTTCAGATACTCCAACACAATGAAACCGCCGAGGAACAAGAATGGGCCAACATTGACCGTCCGCAAAAAAGTGTTTATGGAGACCGCGTGGTCGCCTTTGCCGATATCCATGACAGTTTACTGGCACGCCCGGAATGTTTCAAAGACAAGATTCATGACATTCGCAAGGTGGGGTCAATCCCCAATAAACCGAATCTGATGGCTACACAGCACAATGTCATTTTGGATACGCTATCCCGAATGCGAGCCTTGATGGAGGAACCGTAGACCCGGTAGGGTGGGGACGGCATAATATTGTCGGCAGGTATTTCGCAGGTCAGGAGAAACGCTGGTAGGGGACCGTGGCATTGGCCTGCAGCCAAACGAGGCACGATAGACGCAATGCTAAAACGAGTTTAGCATCAATATTTGAATTCCAAGGCAAGCCAGCGGAGGCTGCATTCTCGTAGATAGGGAAGGTTACCGGGGGCTACCAGTAGCTTTTGGGAGGGCAGCCAGAGGAGAGGAAGAATTCTAAAGTACTCGCCCAACAGGGCGGCAAAGAATTGGAAGAAGTGAAGAAATTCTATCTACTACGACTCAAAAGACAAGCTGAGAATCTCATTCCTCTGCAAATTTGGGAACACTTCTGCCGAACACTTTCAGTCTGCTCAACACTGCTCCCGAACGCTTTCAGTATATTGTAAAGTATTACTTCTGAAGTATCGGTGGACAGCCTTTGTGGACAGCCTTTTGGTATTTTTGCAGACAATTTTCGTTGACAATTTTTGCGCGCACCGTACTGCACCGTACGAATTAAAAGCTTCAGAGATCCTGCATTCAAGCAATGCAATATTCATACCGCACCGGTATCTTCCTAGCAAGCCACCACCAGCTAGAACCCAAACTGTGGCTCTGGGCAGCCATTTTCACGAGCCCATTGCACAACATCCAAATGGTTTGATGCGGAAGCACAAGTGATTGTGAGTGCATCCCAAGGACAGCCATTTTCACGGGCCCATTGAACAATGTAAAGATACCCATCTGATGCAGCAGCTGAGCATGTGGCTGCATCCCAAGGACAGCCACTTGCTCTGGCCCATTTCAGGATACCAAAATGACCACCTCCAGCTGCACTAGAACACGTCATTTCATCCCACAGGCATCCATTCTCCCGCGCCCATTTCAAGATTTGAAGGTACCCACCTTGGGCAGCAGCAGAGCATGTCCTTGCATCCCATGGGCATACATTGCCACGAGCCCACTTGAGAATTTCATAATGCCCCCCTCGAGCAGAGGCAGAGCATGTGGTTCCATCCCATGGACATCCATGGTCATGCGCCCATTTAAGGATTTTCAAATGGCCATTGGCAGCAGCTGACATGCATGTATTCTCATTCCAAGGGCATCTGTTCTCCCAAGCCCACTTGAGAGTTTCTAAATGCCCACCCTCGGCAGCTGCAGAGCAGGTGGTTCCATCCCATGGGCACTCGTTCTGCAGCAACCATTTGAGAATGTCCAGATGGCCCATTTGGCTGCATTTATGCATGTCTGTTCATCCCATGGGCACCCTTGCTCATGAGCCCACTTGAGGATTTCAAAATGCCCACCTTCTGCAGCCTTTGCACAAGTCAATGCATTCCAAGGACAGTCGTTGTCTCTTGCCCATGTCAATACACGAAGATGCCCACTTTTGGCAGCTGCAGCACTTGTGTATACATTCCAGGGACACCCATTCTCGTGAGCCCAAACGAGAATTTCTAAATGGCCACTTCCAGCAGCATCAGTGCATGTAGTAACATTCCATGGGCAATTATTTTGTCTGGCCCATTTTAGAATCTCAAAATGTCCTTTCGAAGCAGCTGTTGCACATGTCATTGATGACAACATGCATCCATTGGTGTGGGCCCATTTCAGCATCTCAAAATGTCCGCCTTCAACAGCACCCCAGCCTACGCCTGCATTCCATGGGCAGTTATTCTCACGAGCCCATTTCAGAATGTCTAGGTGGCCACCAAAAGCAGCTTTGGTGCAAATTTCCGCATTCCACGGGCAAAAATTCTCCCTGGCCCATTGGAGAATGTCCAACCGTCCAGAAGCAGCAGCAGCTTCACATGTCTTTGCATCCCAAGAGAAACCTTTTTGGTCTCGCGCCCATCGCAGAAGTGCGAAATTCCCAACTCTTGCGATTGCCCCGCAAACTTCAGAGTGCTTGGGAGTCTTGCCAGGGGTGTCGTCACGTAGCCAGTATTCCGCGCATGCCACATTCTGAAACGCAACCCTACAGAATGTATCTGTGCTGGTGGATGAACGCTTCTTCATTAAATAACGAGATGCCGGTATCCAAACCACTGTTGGAGTCCGAACAGTCTTCCAATACTCCTTGTAGAGCAGATTCAATTGCTTGCTGTCACGCGACTTACAGTCTGTCAGTCAACCGGTAGCCACAGAGGATCGATTAGCGATCCTCTCACTCTTTTCATTCTAGTTCTTTGTTATCAAGTTACTAGCCGTAGAGTCCTCCGACAGGTTATGAGCCCTGCTACCGCTTCTAATGCTACCGCATGCTACTACTATCATCATTACTATTGTTACCACCATTGCCGATCTCTCTTTTGTACACGAAACGATCGATTTCTGGTGATCCGAACGACCGAAAGGTCGTTTCGACCGACAGGTCGAAACTCGACTTCCAGCCCACTTCCCAGTCTTCCAAGGGTACCCACACGACCACAAGGGTCACCACTACAAGCGTATTGCTTCAAATAACACCAGTTAATCAGTGTTGCCATTTGAACAGCCGCAACGCAAAGCGCCATTGTCAGTCTTTTTCGATCTTTCGATTTCCACGAAAAAGGCACGAAGGCACGGCACGAACGAACGCACGAAACGGTCATTTGAAAAGCAAAGAACAAGCTGACGTCAGCAGAATTCCACGGAAGAACACTAACATCAGCGGAA
>CAICTM010000625.1:0-55964 GCA_903772945.1 Seminavis robusta
TCATTGCCTCTACCACGGCCTCGCCCCCTGCCTCGGCCTCTTCCATAGACTCGGCCTTGGGATCTACAACCGCCACGTCCTCGTCCTCTTCCACCACCGCCTCGACCACGGCAAGACACAGATGAAATATTTCTTGTGGTTCGAGTGGGTTCAGCGACATCAAGTGGCTCGGCTAAGTAATTCAAAGCCTCCTGGAAACTCTCCCGTAGATGCGGAGTTGCTTGAATGACTGACTTGGCTGTTTGGTTTGGGTTCTTGTAATGCCGGACAGAAGCTGGCGAATCTTGCGGCTCTCAGTAAAGGTTTCACCAGCAGTTTCCAGATCGGTGAAGGCCTTGGTAAGCCTTTCACAGTAACGCTCAAAAGTGAAGTTGCGGGACCTCCCATCAAAGAAAGTAGTTTCAATGGCTCTATCCGCGAATGCCTTCGTACGAGCCTGGAACGAATCACCAAGATAGTGAAACTTCATGGCCAAGTAAGCTGCTCGACCTTTCTGTTGCGCTGCACAAAGTTGGACCCATGTCCAACCAGGTCAACCGTGAGTAACCGACCGAATGATGGCCCAAACAGCCTGGTTGTCTTGTACGAAATGAGGTCCGGCATGTCTTGTTCTTCGGACCAATTCTTCAGGATGCGATGGAAAGCCAAAACCTGGGTCAGCATCATCTGCAGTGTCGGTAACAGGTGCTCCTGGCAAAGTGACTTGGGATCTCGTAACATAAGCCCGAGGGGCACCGCAAACGCCTCGCTTAACATTCAGAACATTGTCAATAGACTCCAGAACTCGTCTGACATCTTCGACCTTCAAGAGTTGGGGGGGATCCGCAACATCAATCTCTTCTCGTTCGGACTCGTATTAAGCCCAAACTCTATTCAATCTCGCCAAACTGGCTTGGTTGGAAGTGAACTCACGCTGGATTCTTGTCATGTGAAACTTGTAGAACCGTAGTTCTCTGAGTCGCTTCTCAAAGACAAATCCCAGCTGTCGTCAACGGTTGGGAACTTCTCTGGGCTGAACTGCTGCGGCAGCTTCTGCAGTGGCTGCAGCCGCAATGGCTGGATTGGGAATGGTACCAACTGGTTTCCTCACGTTCTCGCAGATGCTCTTGATATCAGCATCGGTAAAGGTATCGATTGAGACGAAGGCATCCAATCCTTGATCATTCAATGCTTTCCTCGTGGCTAGTTCGGCAATACCGATAGTATTCTGTAGATAGTTGTTCATGGCTGCAAGATTGCCTGCCATATTCGCCTTCAATTACTTCTTCTCTTGCGGTATCACTTGGATGAGCAACAGTTGTTGGTGTTTGCTTCTCTGCTCCTATTCCAGCAGCAAACTGTACACACCCAGACCAGTAAGGCTTATTCCACGGATGAGCTCTGCACACCCAGTCTGTGGCAGTCTAGGTCCAAAACTCTTGGATCAGGGTCCCCTCTCCTTTGGCTCAATCGATTTCTTTGGTGACAAATGAGGACAGGAATTGATCCAGACTGCAGGGATCAATATTCCAATCCAAACCTCTGCTTCCCACTTGGAAGTCTTTCTCTCGCTCCCATTGAGAGAGCCCCTTCTCCTTGAGAGGTCTCTGTTGCTATGCCGCTTGGGGTCTTCTCTTCTTTCTCTTCTTCTTCTTGTTCTCGTTCGAACGTTTAGCTCCGAGAAACGGTAGCTTCGAATCGGCGACAATGGCGCTGCTTCGAGTGAACGAACGAAAGGTATCTTTTCGTCGAACCGTCGACAATGGTGTTCGAACGATTGACAAACTCCTTCTTCTTCTTCTTCTCGATCGACCGCGACAGGCGAACGGCAATGGGATATGACCGTCGCTTCGAACGAACGGTAGCGTCGTCGTCTTCTTCTCGTCGTCGTTCGAACGGTAGTTGCTTCGAACGGTATCTTCGCCGAAAGGTAGCTTCGACAATGGCGTTCGTTCGTTCGAACGGTAGCTCTTCTTCTTCTTCTCGCAACGGCCGATCGCTTGCTTGTTCTTCTATCGTAGTAGCTTCCACGCCTGATAAGCCGAAAAAGGCTGATGGTGGTGTTGATAAAGAGGTTGCTATAGTGTTGTGTGTGTTACTACTTGGTTGTTGTGGTTGATTTTAGTAATCTGGTAACTGGATAGTCATAAATCGCTACCACAGGTCATTTTCGGAAAAGGCTCCTTCCCGAGGAGTGAAATTCTAAAAGGACCGTTCGCAAGGTTCAGTCATTCCTTCTCAAAAACGATTTATGTGAGTCACAGATGATCCCAAACCAATCGCGTTCCAATAACTCTCATACGGTACTACTCCAGTGTTAAATTTTACCGGCCTCAAACCCATGCAAATCCATAGATCGGAGCATAGGCATGGAGGTGCCTCGCTTTCGGCAGTAGTGTGGCTTCTCATCAGTCACACAAGTCTCTGAGAACAGGCTGAGCAGAGCAAATAGTCTAAATTTAATTGTCAAACTTAGTCTTGGGTTCTTGCTATAGTATGATGAGTTCTTTCGTATGTTTGTTCGAACTTAACTCGGCGTCTGTCATCTATGCAACTACATGTAGTAGCTAGCTTCGGTACCAGTAGATTTCTTACAGCTCCGGATCCACCTCCAGGAGCCTCCAGCACAGAAGGATGCTAGTACCGGTACCGGTTTGGTACCGTAAAAGTACCGATTCGATTCGGGTTGCAGTTGGATCATTAAAGGCCTCTCAGTAGAGACTGCTGCTACCAGCTCGAGAGCATGTTATTACTGCTGCAACCGGACTCAGAACCACGGAACACAAAACCTGTTAGAATAAATGCATACATGTACATGTACATGTACTGGTACCGGTAACCGGTAGCTACCTAGCCTATTTTAAAATAGTGAGAGGCGAGTAGCGAGTAGTCTAGTATAGCTAGCTAGTACTAGTAGCTTGTTCCAATGGAAATACTCGAGTGATGGTCAAATCCAATTATACAGGATTTAACAATAAGCACTGTAAGATCAAAAATGACATAACAGCAGTCTTTCCAACTCGCACGAAGCTTATTTAAATTATGCTCCTCCTCAATCCGAGTGGTACCCTTGCTTTCCCACCGAACAAACACAAACAGAATTTTTCTCACAAAGCTCTCAATCCACTCATAGCAGCACCCTTTGGCCAGCGGTCCAGCCACAGGCCCTCCTCCGGAAGAAGACCTTTCAGTGGAGTCATAAAAACCACATTTCTTTGGAATGCATTATTTCTCAAGCTCAAAACAACCTAAGCTTCATTTCAACCATACTAACTAAAGCAAGCAACACAGCATCATGGGTTTCATGAAGATTTTCACCAACGTGCACCCTGACAAGTCCTGTATCAAATCCAACGGCAAAGATTGGAATGCAAGGACAAAAGAAGGCAGGAGGTCAAATCGTTTCTCTACAGACGACAAGGCAGTTGTGGTCAAGACGAATGAAGAGATCATTGCAGAATTCATGAATACACCAGTAAGGTACACAGTATGAGAGAGGCATGCAACCAACGTGAGCTGAAAAAAGCTTCTCGTGTTCCGAGCCGTTGGCTTGAATTTCCAGAACAGCCATCAAGTGCGGGAAACAGCGGTAGTGGTGGTACCACGGAAGAAGTGGGCCAGTAACTCAAGAGCGTCACGGTTGTGAAACAGTGGTGAGGAGATCGAGTAGATGTACGGTAAAGTACTAGTAGTGTATGATACAATCTTTCAATGAAGAAGCAAAAGTTAGTTAAATATACGCGAAGCTTTGTAGCTTTTGGATCTTGCGTGGGAATGATGTTGGGAATTGGGAACGAAACGCACATTGACTGAACCATAGAAGTCTGCAAGTACCTCTGGTTCGAGCCATCATTTGCAAGTTCAGACTCTTCAATCTCTCTCTCTCTCTCTCTCTCTCTCTCTCTCTCTCTCTCTTGGAAAGCAAGATCCCTGCAATATGAACCTACTAGTGGAGAGGATTTTCAAGCTCATGGAAGACCATTGAGCTTCTTCCGGATTGCCTTTTTAAGCCAGGAGGAGTGGCAACAAACAAGAGCCACAAATAAATCCGCTTTCTTGCTCGTTTTTGAAGCAAGTTGCATGGACGGAAGCCACATTGATGTGGTAGAAAACAGTCCGACCAATAGCTACCTGGTACCAGGTATGGTGTACCAGTTTCTTGTTCAGGTTTGTAGACGTGCTGTTGATGATTATGGTCTGACTGATACGGTAGCACCGGGTGGTGGCACAGGCAGCTGGCTGGGGTAAGACTGCCTATTAGCACAGCACATCCGCACCTCTAGCTAGTGGAGCGCAAAGCGCTCCTCTTGCTCAACAGAAAGGGAAAAAATGCTTGGAGGCTTCAGCAGGGAACAAGGCTAACGTACGGGCAATCATTGTACAGTCCTCATCCGTGGGATGGCAACTAGTCCACGCAAAAAGCTCGAGTTAGAAATGATACTGTAGATAGATTATCCACCGATTCGAGTCAGTCAGGGGAGACGTGTCCCACAGTAACGCTTTCCAGCCCTCGCTCGGAAGCCTCTTCACTGGTCTGCTGGGTAGGTATCCACCCATTTACAGGCTACGCTGTACGCTGGGCACGCCACTGGCTATGGAGGTGCTCTCCACATTCCATCATGTCGTTCCTTCGAGCGCGGAGTGAAGCACTCTTCCAATCCGGCTGGTGCAGAGGAAGCCTGCATTTGAAAAGCCTGCTGCATCCTGTTTGCATGGATCCGTTTCGAGATGAAGTCTTCTCTAGCTGCTAGCTAGCTAGGGGTTCAATGGGATTGCTTGTTGGTGATCTTATGAATTATGAATTATCTATCCAAATGTAACCAGATCTATCTGATGTAGCCAGAAGCCCCGATAGCAATACATTGCGAGTATCATCTAGAAGTTTGGGTGTTGAGGAGGGGAGGAGATTGCAGTCCTGTGTTGTTTGGCGCTAGGCCTTAATGACTGGCCAATTCGACAGCCTCCAGTTGGACACGAGATAAAATCTCCAACGAGAGGCGACGCTTTTGAGCATTTGTAAGGCTGGTCTTTTGGCGGAGCGACTGAGCCAGTTCATGGTCTACCGTCTCTGGTTGAGTCTTGACGCCATATGCAAGCAAACATGGCTGCGTGGGAGTCGTGGCAGGAGAGCCGCTCATCGGTAACGAGAAGGAACGACGAATTACGTGGTGCAGTGAGGGCTGCTGTTGCTGCTGTCGTTGTTTCTGTTCGAGCTTTTCCTGTTGCCGATCGTGGGCTTCTAGATTTGCAACCTCTCGAGATGAGCGGACGGCATGGATGGCCAACATGTTCGGAGACCGGGATCCTCGACGCATGTATCGCCGACGCTTGTCCGTGGACTGCAAGAAGCTGTCTCCAACAAGCTCAGGTGATGGCTTGATCGAGAAGCGAACGGCCCGATTGTTTTTCGTTGAAACGGTGAACTTGGCATGATTGTTGCGCTTGTGTTGGTGCTGCAGGGAGTTGTCTTTCTTCAACGTCATTGTGTTTTGTTGTTTCTGCGCTTCGGAGTGAGAAGTGTTGGCTCGTGTTGAGTTCGAAGTTGCTTTTTTTGTGAGAGAACCAGGGGACTTCGCTTCGTTCTTGAGCTTCATTGTGCCTCCTCAATGGTCATAGTTCCGTGCAAATGACCCTTCTCGTCCAAACCCAGCACATAGCAAGGATCTCTTCCGATCAACCACGAATTCAATCCCCCACAGTCCACGCTTGAAGTGTCTACAGTGGACCTTTAGAAAGTGGGCTACATGATGTAATGTAGTCCAGTGGCCCTTGACCAGGCAGCAAGCAGAGAGCCTCGCAACGTTGGCAGGAGAGCAGGGCAATTTATATGCCGTGTGATGCTTTGTCCGCCCTTTCTCTGCTGTTCATTGCCAGGCGGATTGCAGAAAAGCGACCCAAACTAGGGCATCTGGGCTTGATCGATAGAAAAGCACTTGTTCTCTCACAGCAGGGCCTGCTGCAGTAGTATGGCGAACAAAATGAACCTTTTGGAGCGAATTATTGCTCACCTTGCAAAACCAACCAACCAACCAACCAGTTTTCGAGCGAAGTTACCACCATCAGGGTACCAGGGTACAACCCTAACGTCGCCCCTTATCATGACGCAGCCCACTAATGCGCTGAAGTGCGTACCGGTACTAGTATGCCACATGTAGCCAAGGCAGTTCGAGCGAGGACAAGTCAGCAAGGCAAAGGACTGCATCCTTGCTTCGCGGCTCGAAGGGGCCGACCACATCGGTAGCAGCCAACTAGTTACTTTATTTAGCAATAGTTTGAACTACACATCATAGTCTACAATCCAATGCTACCAAAGAGGGGCAGCTAGCTAGAGCGAGAGCAGCACAGGAAGGTGTCTTGGGGCGGCTCTAGTGGCTTTGTTGCATTGGTTACAGGTACGGCCCCGAGTTCTGCCTGGACATTGAAGGTGAGACGAAAATGACTTTTGATATTGTTTGGAGAAGTGTCCAGTCATGCATGGACAGGGGACAGCCAGCCAACTTGCTGGCCAACACATCAATCGAGGAGCTGTGTGATGTACGGTACAAACGAAGTAACCAAGCTCCCTGCTTGTTCATTAACCTGACCTTTCCAGGAAGGACCGCTACAGCCAAACACAGGGAAGCAGACGCAAAGAAAGCCAAGCAAACCAGTCTAGAGATTATTGAAGTGGCCTATCTAGCCCCTCGTGTACTACATGTACCGGTATCACTGCCTGCCATTTGAGTGGCTCTTCCTGTTCACCTGTGAAGTGACAAATTCTTGACACCCCACCCACATAGTCTACGGTACTGGTAGCCACGACGAGCAGGAGGTTTCTTTGTCCGCAAGAACTTTACTAACTGCTGCTGGCTGGCCATGGCGTCGGTATCGACCTTGGCTGCCTCAAGAACGCAGCCAGCCAGGCATGCTCCTAAACTACAGTAGAGCAACCAGCGAATCGACGGCTGACGCGACAAACCTCCAGAGCCGTTCGCCTCACAAGCCTTCTATCTTCTCCCTACCGGTACATGCAAGTTGGCTGCAGTTAGTCAACGATCTTTTGCTGTCCGATTGGAATGAAATCGGCGACTGGGAGTTTTTAGACCTAGTATGGCACCTCACTGGATGTTGATCTCCCTGTAAGGTAGAGCAGAGAGGTGTCAAGACTTCATATCGGAGAAACGCTAGTGCTGCCCTTCTCGGTACTACCATTTGGAAATTCGATGTCCGGGAAGCCATAGAGGCTTGTTCCGTCCACAGTTTCTGGAGTAGGCGAAAACAGGAGCCCACAGTGAAGCCTAAAAGTGAAATAAAGACTAAATTTGCTGGTGCATTCACTGGACATGGTGCAGGAGGTTGTAAGAAGCTGGAAAAGAGGAGCTCCATATCAGTCAGCAGTGATGGTAGATTCATGCGTCAACCTTGCTTTGTTCACTGAGAGAAACAAGCGACTGAATGCACAGCGTGAAATCTAATATAACTGTTGAAAAGGTTCAAAACCGTTCTTGTCGTTTTGTTGCTATAACTCCAAGCTTCGTCTTGCTACAGTGACATCTGCATCGCTATGGCTATACTAGTCCACTGTAGTTATCACCCTATAATGTTGGTAGTGTGGACTAGTTGCTTGTCTTGCTGGCAGCTTTGCAGGCACCTTTTTGGGTCACGACAGCCAGCAGCTTCATGAGCCAATGGATCAACAAGCAGTCAACGTGAGCGTCAAAGGCACATCTGGTATACTTTCAATCAGGATGACTGGTAGCGAGCTACACTTACGGTGGCAGTTCGTTGCGCCACCAAATTGCCCCACAGCCCACAGCCCGCAGTCTAGAGAACAATTTTGTCAAGCCACGCATCAACAAAGCTCACTGTGGGTGGTCGGGAGGTTACTGGAGCAACGAACTGGAGTGAAGATAGCTACGGGGAGAAAGGTCGATCGACTCCGACCAAGCAGCAATCACTTGATCCGACTGAATGAGAATCATTTTCCCTTGCTTTTATTGCTGCCATTGGCTACTTGATACCATACCGGTACTACATGTACAGTGGTCAGTTTGTACTGTTCGATAGTGTCTACGAACGGTGTTGCCACTATCATTAGCTACTGTTGGTGCTGGTGCGGAAGTTCGGGAGTTCTGGCTTGGAGCCGATTTGGTGCAGGAGCAGTGCGAGAAGGAAACCACTCCTGCAAGCAGGTCGGTTTTGGTTCGGGAGTCGATCGTCATTTTTTTCAGGATCTAGCCGTACCTGCAAACATTGACAGATGATATTATGATCCTCTAAAAACACAGAAACAAACTAACTCTGGATGGAGCTATCTTTTAGCTGTCGAATGTTTTCGGAGATCCTCCCTGTCTTTCACGTTTACCTTCATATGAGTTCGGAACAATTCTCAGCAGTCGCTTGGCTGAACAACCAAGGAGAACGTTGGCCAACATGTGATGTAGAGATTTCTTTTTGACTTCGGGGTTGTGCACATATCTTGAGGTGGTCCTGGGTCCCGAGAGTGCATTACTTGGGTCTAGTTTTGGGAATACGGCATCTGTCATGGTGGACAGAAGATCTCCACCTTTTATGTGGAGCTCCTCCAGCGCAAACAAAGCCCGTGGTTTGACGTTGCACGCGTGGATTGTTTGGTCTGCTCGGAACCGTGCTTTCTCTGTTATTGCCACCAGCGAGAGGGCTACTCTTGTCTGGTCAGCGGCGAAACTTGCCGCTGTTTTATGAAACAATTCTGGATGGAACAGGACAGCGTCACCAGGCTCCATGGGAGGAAGTGGTACTGAGACCCGGCCTAGCCGCTGCATGCATTCCTCATATCCTTTCCAATTTTGATGAACAAGTTCTCCTCCAATATGATCCAAGCCAGTGCAACCTTCTGTCAAGCTCCACTTGTGAGATCCATTTGCCATCACCATGGAAGCACCGTCAGGACCTCCAGTAGTGTTTGTGAGTGTCATCCAAATTGCAATCATTGTATCTTCGTCCTGTACAACTCGGGTTACGGGATGATCTCTATGCCAGTTGCCGCCCTCTTGACCAGGAGTCTTGATGTACAATGCGTCGAAAGCGTGGTACAACTCTTGGCTCCCTACCAACTGTTTTGCCACAAAGGGCTGGAATGTCGTTGATAGTGTCATGTAAGTTTTGGACACGGAAGAAAAGGTTCTGCGAAGAATGTTTGTCTCTGGAGTGAACATGTCAGACGCCTCTAGGTCTTTGAGCAGGGCAGATGTCGCCTGTTTGGAAACCAAATTGGGGACCACCACAAATCCATCCTCCTCATATTGTTTGCGAAGATACTCAGGTAGGCTTTGGGGTCTTAGATCAAACAAATCGGAGCTCAAGCGATTGGAAGATTCTACCTGTGCCAAAACAATGGATGCCCTCCCGACGACTAAAGCTAGCGTGAAGGTAGTAACGATTTGGGCTGCTCCGGCAAACGATTTAATGTTTTTAGCGCAGTACATCTTTGTGGTGCCTTGTTGTATCCAATCCTCTTTGAATTGGTTTGTGAGCAAAAGCAGCTACTAGCCGACAGAAACCTGTAGCTTTTCCCAGCTGATACGGTTCGTAGCTTCACTGCCATTCCTGGGCAGCAATCGAACTGGGGCAACTTCACACTTTTCAACGAAGCAACCACAAGCCGCTTTTGAGACACAGTTGAGCTACAGTCACGGTTGAGACTTTGAAAAATGTCATCGTCAAATTAGGGTTCAGGGTTTCTGAGAAGCACGCCATCAACCAAACAAATCGAAACCAACTCCGCCATCGCCACAACTAACTGCTTTCGACGGCAACCAGCCGCGGTTATGGTACCGGTACTTTCAATCCAACATGGACGGGCAACACCAACCCACAAATCATTATATCATCGAGTGCTCCCTCCCAAGAAGAAAGACCGTAGTAGACACCCAAATGCGGCGATGGCAGACTGCTATTGCGCGACAAAATAATAACAGTATTTGTCTCACGAGCACCGACAAGTAACATGTGACTGTTGCATTGCCGAAGGATTGCTTGGACTCGTCTCACCAATTCAGGGGCGGCCAGATTCAATCCATTCGATCGACATACTAGTCTTTATTAGTAGTTGTGGAATCTCCTGGTTGAGTTACAGTCAAATTTTGGATGATAATACGCCTATGACCAATGTCTGGGGTTTGCTTCAAGATGTCTGCGGCAGTCGCAGCAAGTGTCAAATGTCATGGGAGGACGAGTGACCTAAGTTGGCGACAATAACGGCATGGTAGTCAGGAAGCATTTGTTGCAGGGAAAGAAAACAACATTGCGAGCGACCTCATTGAAAAGTTGAAGTGAAACGGTGCCAAAGGCAACTGTTGCTAAAGAGGAGGACCCAAAGGAAACAATTGGATCGCCATTGTGGCAGATATTGGGGGAACAGAATGATGACAATCAACGCTTGGAAACGGTGCTGCTGGGAGGACTACCCGTGTGCGCAGTCAGGCCAACGTGGAATGAATCAAGCCGAGCATGGTGTGATTGCTGACGATGATAGAGAGTGAAAGAGTGAAGTCCCTTTGAAGGTGTTTCAGTGTTTTCGTACTTTCCTTTGGACTTTGAAAGTGCGTGCTTAAAAGTGTGCGTGGCAGGCGCCAATGCCGTTCTTGATCTGTGTGGCAATGGAGCATTTCGAGGAGCGTCAATGATGCTTTCATAATACTGATGTTGAAGCTGAACTGTGAAAAGAAGACAATGGCAACAGCTACGGCAACCATGTAGAAGGTGATCCTGTCCAATGGCGAATGCAGTAATCGGACTGAGTAACTGTTACTGATTATTCTGACCAGTATCAGTTGCCACAAGCCACAAGAGTTTCTAATCAGAATGCCGAGAGCACCAGAACACCAGAACAACAAATATAATACATGCTTGGTACTCCGAGCAGGAAACAATTTCTGGTGTACCAGTAGAGTCGAGTCGTTATGATCCAATGTTATGGTTTCGGGTTGCCAGGTGCATCTGGACAATCTTAGCCAGTCTGTGAGGTTCACTGCTCACTGCTCACAGAAAGCAAGGATTGGAAAAGTCTGAAGCATTTATTTCTCACCTTGAACGTTGCTTCACTTTCGGGAAATAAATATAAGCTTGCTGCATTATTGACTTAGTTGGAGCGACAACAATACCAAGAGCCAAGAGAAGAAGAGAAGAGAGAGCAGTCAATAATAATTGTCAATTGATTTATTTACGGTTTAAGCTTCTTGTGCTCGTGTTGCTTCCCTGCAGACTCGACACAAGTCCATGGCCCATGTCAAGACGTTCGTGCGGCTCCTGATGCACGTGGTTACTTCTGGTGGGAAGTGGGAAGTGTGCTCAGCCAATCTTGCTACTGAGTAACTCCTACCAGGAGCCCTGTTCTCTGGCCTGTGTGACTGTGTGAAGCAAGCTTTCTTGGTTGAATGGTGCTCTTTTGAATCAATCGGAGATCGGAGATCAGAAACCAGTTTCCTGGCCACCGAAAACGGTGCGAATGAATCGAATCAATATTATTGATTTAGAGTGCACTGCACTTTTGCGCACAAACCAATAATAAGCACCAGATCCACTTGTCCTTCACCAAATAATCAAATAATCTCTATTTCATTTTGAGACTGCAAAAGAGGGAAAGGAAGGCTCTGCGACACAGGACCTCTGTGGAAACTCAAGTCGTGCTACTTTTCGTCTCCTAAATCCTTTTGATCGTCTCCTATTTAATGGATTTCGTCTCCTAAAAATAGGAGACGAAACGGATCGTCTCCTAAATCTTTTGTCTCCTCTTAAAACGTCTCCTATTTTCAACGGATCGTTTCATATTCTCAACGGATCGTCTCTTAAGTGTACCATGTAAACTGTATGGTATCGTCTCCTAAATCTTTCGGATCGTCTCCTATTTCGAAATTTTCGTCTCCTAATTGTAATGTCTCCTACTGAATCGTCTCTTAAATATAGGAGACGATTGCTTTCGTCTCTTAAATCATTTCGATCGTCTCCTATTCCTCGGTGTATCGTCTCTTAAGTATTTTGCCACGAATGACGTTTCCACAGAGGTCCAGAAGCTGAAGCGTGCCGGTAGTCTTCGTTTACAGTTCCATTGTATTTTAAAAGCTCCCCGAGAGGAGCTCTCGCAACCGATGGGTGTGGGTTGTGGGATTGAACGATTGAACCCAATGGATTCATAGTTTTCGTTGCTCTTACATACATGTATGTACTAGACTAGAGTACTTACGCTTGCTGGCTAGCCAGCGAGCAAGCGTATTATTTCATTCATTGAGCTTCCAGGAAGGTTGCAACACCTACTACACTAGCTAGCTAGCTACTGCAGTAGCTTGTTTTAGAATTGCAAAACTTCAGTTGCCGGCCAGCAAAAGGCAAGCCAAGAAATATATGGATACAGCTATGGATAAAATAGCTACAACAAGTATTTATTAGGTTACCTCTTGTCGCTCCTCTCGTGATCAGCCATGTCAGATAGCCAAATCAAGTAAGTCAGTTCCAGGTTCCAGAGCTTTTTTGCAGGGCGGACGCGGATGACCTCGGCGAACCAGTCGGCTGCAGGAGGTCGAAAGCACTCTAGGAAGAAGGCATCATGCTATGATGATGTAGCCTCCGGGTGTGCTGCCTCGGCGGTGAGTGGAGGCGAAATATTTGGTTAGAATACAGTAACTAGCTAACTGGAAGTATGGCTGGATGTATATAGACAAGGATTTTAGTGAATTTAGAGTGCTCATGAATGTCTGCGTGTATAATATAGTCCAGTTGGTTGAGTTGCTGCAGCACATTGTCTCTCTTTAGTAAAAACGATCTGTAAATGAAAACGCAAGATGAGATGATGATGAAGTTCCCTTTCCCTTGACCCTCTAATAGGTCATTCTGCAGTCCACCGCTGTAGTAATCCACCTGAACTCTACTAGCTCGTGCATTGCCTTTCTTTGGTAGTTTCTTGTGGTCTAATAATGATGGCATCGGGTGCTGCAGCGTCAGGGCACCACACTTCTAGGCTCCAGCTGCTACATAGCAAGGACTGAGAGCCGACAGAACAATGTGGTTGACGGACATCTCCGTGACTTGTTGGCGCTGTTCGTTTGAAAGCGACCTGTCATTGGCAATGACTTTTCCAATCGCCCTTAGCAGGAGCCCTTGAATCAACTCTGTCTGATCGCAGAGGTGAAGGTCCGGTGGGAGCAGCGACTGGGTGCTGCTTGCCACTTTGGGCCTCTTGGCCGCGGGGCAGTCTGTGGATCTTCTTGTGCTCCAGCTTGGTGTGGTCGGTGCTGGGTGGCCCCAACTCCCAACTGTTCCGCAGCAGGTATGCATGTTCAGGTACACATGAGCGAGATTGTTCACCGCAGAGAGCATCAAGAGATTCATGGTGGCAGATGTGGCCGGGATCACCCAAAGATTCTGGAGGCATAGCTTGTAGAACAGTATAGCTTCTTCTCGATACCTCTTGTTGTTTTCTTGCGTTTCGTGAATGAGCTTGTGAAGGACCAAAGCCATGTTGAAATGGATGATGGACCAGAAGAAGGAAACTTGAATGTACCAGATCCGGATATCACGGAAGGATGCTTGGGGTAGAACGGGATTCAAGCCAAAGATAAAGGCGGTTTCATCATCATCGTCCTCGTGTGGATCATCCAACGATAACGGAGCTGAGAATAAGAGCGCCTGGTTGTAAATGTAGAAACGGTCATCTTGGAGTACCTTGATTTCCTTGGATGTCGGTCTGACCAAGATATCATCTCTTCGCGTGCTGCTGCTTCTTGGGGTACCTTGAGCATCCTTCAAGCGAGGGTCCAGAGATTGCGTAGCGTGGTCATACTGATCGCAGTGTATCAGGAGAAGCTTGTTGATAATGACAAGGGCGCTGTTCAGGTGATGAATGGCAAGCTCGCTCTTTCCTGAAGCAAAAGCTTCTACACCGGCTGCATTCATCTTTGATGCTTCCGCTATCAGCAACCAAGAATGGCAATCCATCTTGCTTGCTACGATATGGTACCTGAAAAGTTTTGGGTATCCTGGGCTTGGGACGTTCGTAGTAAGAGACTCTAAGAGTGCTCGGGGTTTCAAAATTGTGATTCAGTAATATGTGCCCTCTGGCTGTGAGCATTGGATGGAGGCGGGCTGGAAGGTCTACCGTATGCCCAAATCTGCTCCGGCTTGTAAAAGACCCTCAATACCGGTAGTCAATGCTCTCGAGAGAGGGAGGAAGATGTGCTGCGACTGTGATGACTGCTGATCGTAACGAGAGTTCAAACTTGCTAAAAGCAGATGTTTGATATTTTTTTGTGCTTCGAAGTGTGGATGGAGGCTGCAGTTTTCGGTGGCGACATCATGATGTGAGTCATTCGATTCATTATTCTTTGGCTTCGATTCCTCTATCACTGAAAGCTGCTTGCAATCTGGCCTGGTTGAATGGATTGAATGCTGATTGAAGATACATTTTCGCTGGTATTAACCAGCTGAAGAGAGCAGCTGCAATCAACGAGCTTACAACAGCTAAAGCTCTATGCCTAAGTCACAGATTTCTTTTTTGCCGAAAGGAATACTAGCTGTCATTAGTAAGTTGCCGAAGCGGTTGATCTATTGGGAGGCTTAAGTAAAGATGCCTGCTCGTGGAAGCAGTGAAGACCTAACTCATTAAGGAGCAAGTTTCTGATGTGGTCCCTTCCCGAACATTCCTGGAATTCGTATGTAAAGTTGGAAACTCAGTTTCAAGATCACCTGGCCACCAAGGGTCATCCGCTTCGCTTTCATCCCTTCCGGTTGGTCTAATGTATCTCCCGTTGCTCTCAGCCCTCTCTCAACATTCTGCTCGTGCCGTACATAATAATATATGTAATAGCTACTCTAGCTAGTATGTAAGAGCTATGTAATTCAAAACCGAAAGAAAGTGGCGCCTGAGCTCTGCGGTCCGAAGGGCACTTCTTTTTCTTTTTCTTTCAATGTGTTCGGATAATTCGAGGCAGGTTGCTTGACAGACAGATACCGGTAGCACTGGCTGCTGCGGCAGAATGGCTGATTCTATCTCCGCCAGCTCTCCACCCAAGCAAGCAAAACTGATCAGAATAGGCAAAGACTACTAGCTGGCTGACTAATTGGCTAGCTAGAGGCTAGGTACCACTGGTAGCTTACCTGACATGTTCTCAGCAATCAATTTGGACTGTTGCTACTGGCTAGCTAATATCCGCCCAAGCGAGTTATCATACTACTTCAAGAACAGACTAACTCCAGAGCTCTCCAAAGTACTCGTGCCGGGTAGATAAAAGCTTGGCAAGCTATTCAAGGCCGTTTCGGTTGGTGCGTGGCGTGGGCTTGACGCATCAGCCAGAATCCGTACATGTAGGTTCACTGTAGGATGGTCACCAGTGCAAGCATGAACTTATTCCTTGAATTGATGAAGGCAAACGGTGGTTTCTAAAACTGCTTCCTTGGAGACGGAAGTATCAAAGAATTGTAGAGATTGTTTACAGTTAATTGGACTCGTTCTGTACCAATGTTTACTTCAATAATTCAAGTGTTGAAGTTTTAAAGAAAAACAGAAGGGTCTTTCTGTCCTTTCTGAAAACGGTTTGAACCATCCGAATTCGATCAATTCGGTGCCTGTTCTTTTGCTGCCCTTCCTGATTCCTGAGGTGTCAACATTGAGTTTTGATACAGTGCTCAGGAAGCAGCTCAGAGAGCATGTAGACTAAAAGGAACGAGTTTGCAAGAAAATGGGATGCGGAAACTAGATACATGTAGCATGTAGCTTGCTGGCTAGCCAGCTCAAAGTAGTAGCTAGAGCTACCGTACCAGGGAGCCAGCGAGAGCTAGCTAGCATTCCTCTGGGAAAACCAGAGAGGGCAGTCATCACGATCAAGGCTACCGCTCTTCGCTCCCCTATCATGCTGGGGCCATGGGCTAGCTAGAGTGCTCTGAAAAGCGTGGAATGTTTCTGATGTTTTACATTCGTAGCTTCATGCTTCCTGGCTACCTGTATTCAGGTGGCGACGCACTGCCGTTGTTTCTCTGCACGCTCAGGAATTAGAAATAAATGCTCCACTAGTCTAATAACGACTAACTGTGTTGAAAGCACCAGAGCCGCTTCGCGATGTTGAGCGAACTGGCAAACACTGGATGGGCCTGGGCTGTACTCCTCGAGCTGCCACTTGTCGCCTCGATCGAGATCAAGATCGAGATGTCCATGACATTGCCAGAAACCGGCCACCGTCCTCCAACGATTACAACGATGCCATCGTTTGTTGTACTCGGAGTAATCCCTTGATTGTTGTCCACACAATGGAATCTTCGTTTGCCCCCAAAAGAAGAAGGAATTTTTTGGTTCGTGGTTCGTGGGAACAGCCACTTCAATGGCTGGACCTGGGCGACTCGGGGATTCAAAGCGCTCTCTTCCTCCCATCGCGGAAGTCTAAAAAAGAATTGCTTGAAGCTGCACAGCACGATTGCAGCGTTGTAAAGCACTCCAATAGGAAGCGTGATCATGATGCTTGCTTGCTGCGTTCCCCTTGCCTCTTCTTTTCCAAAACCATCACTTCAAGTCAGCCTCCAGATGGTTTACTGGTTGCGTTACTTGTAATAATGGTGACAGTGCACGGAGATTAGAGATTACAGTAGAGGACTAGCTAGATCATGTCGCTCCCCTCCAGTCCTTTGTTGCTTTGAATCCAGTCCTCGAGGCTTGCTGATGCTGGCCAAAGGTAGTACCGGCAATGAAGAAGCTACCCACACTGCCGTGGCTGCTGGACCGGCAAAGCAGATGATTTAGTGGGCTGGGGTATTCAGCCACCAGTCATCTCCGAAGGCTCACGGCTCAGGCATCATGCATACAAGAAACGCCACTCCCGTCTTCGAGTTTGACAATTTAGCTACACTGTTTGGCAGCTGTAGAGCCCAAAAGGAAATGGATCCGCTGCCCCTTCTTTAGAAGTCCAGTGCGTGGGTCAGTGGCCGCTGCAGACAATCGCAGTCGCAATCTTGTCTAACTAGCTCAATAGGTATCTATCTAGCTAGGTAAGTCGAGTAGCCGTTTGGATCATGTAGCCAAAAGACGCTGAGAGAGGACGAAGTCATCAGAAATGGATCTTCTGAACGCCGAGAGTTGACCACACAGAGCTCAGGCCACCCAGAAGACTTCTTTGATCGGGTAGCTGTGGTAAATGTAACGTCAAAGTATCTTTCACTTAAAATTATTATATAGATTGGTTGAAGACTCTGTTTCCCCCAGTTACCCAGCTTCGAGGTGTCTTCGATAGAATTGAGTTGGGGTTTCAATGCTGCACTTCTCGATCCATCCGACTTCCATCACGCCTCCTGCAAGTCTCTCCCTCACGAGGTTATCATCATGAACCAAGACAACAACAACACCGACTCCCCGGGAGACAATGGCCGCGAGTGTCGCTTTGTAGTAACAGGGTTTGGTCCCTTTCAGGGAGTGCCAAAGAATCCGACGTCGTTTATCGTGGAAACCTTGTTGGACTTTTTGACTCAGAATGGCGACCCAGAACTTGAGACTCTTGCCTCCAACACTACGGCAACCGTCTTGGAAGTATCTGCGGTGGCAGTACAACAGTTTTTGGACGGTTTGTCGGAAAAGGATTTGCCTTCCGAGTCAATAACTACGATTCTACTGCATTTGGGCGTCAATTACTGCGGGAAAGCTTTTCAGTTGGAAGAATGCGCCTACAATGATGCCTCGTTCCGGGTTCCGGATGAACGCGGATATCAGCCTCAGAAGCAGTGTATCTCCAAAGATCTGCCCTGGAATCATGCATTATCGACCCCGTTGGATATATCCACCGTTTGTTCGAGGCTATGGAAGTTATATCCTGGGTCAGAAGAGCGACAACTACTTCCACTGGCTAAGGATAAGCATCCCACCGACATTTGTATCATTCCAAGTTCTGACCCTGGCCGCTTTGTGTGTAACTACACGTATTGCTACAGCCTGGACAAGTTTTGTCGCCCACAACAACAACAACCCCCCACAGATCCAAAAGAAGACGTGAAAAAAGAACATTCCGTACCACCCAACAAGTTTGCATCGCTCTTTCTCCATGTACCACCCGTGACGGTAGTCCCACAAGAGGAACAATTAAAGTTTGTGGTGAATCTCATGAAAGTGATTCGGCAAGAGATGATGGCCAGGGGCTAGTAGCTAGACGGGGTGACAGGAGCACATCTGCAACAGAGGAATAGCCGGGGGACATATTTATTCTAAAAACGTGCTGCATTATTATGATCATAGACGAAAAAGAAAGATGGTAGTGATTAGAATGAAGCTGTTCAACTGTTGCCTTTGAAGGCCAGTAGGTACTAGTAGTCTCTAAGTTCCTGTGGCGGGCTGCTCAATCATCTCCATATATATAGGCTGCCGCTGCTTGAGCTCCACCTCCACCACCTCGTTTCCTCCTCTACCATCACCACCTGTATTACCCATTTGATGGCTTCTTCATCGCTTCGCGCAATCGATTAGCTGCCATCTTGCCTCAGATTGTTTTGGATCAAGGAGTGTAGCATTGGCTTTCCGTTCTTGGGGGGCACCGCCCAATCCCCACTTTTACCCCCTTTTTATATCGCTGGGAATAGCGCGAACCCTTTCTTCAAGTGGTCCCAAAGATCCAAGATCCAGCAACACAGCAACAACCACATCATTTTCGTCATTCCGAGTGGACTTTTGTTGCCCCTGTTGTTGTTACCCTTGTTGTTGTCTTCTTTCTTGCTACTGTACGAACCATGTCTCTGTTGGATCCAACCTTTTTTCCTCGCTACGACGATCTAGCTAAAGAGCTGCGTTTGTTAGACGGAGTCGAGACATTATTAAAAGACGCCCAAACGGAATTGGAAAAGGAACGCGCCGCATTGGCGCAATCGGAATCGGAATTGGCTTCGTTGAATCAATTTGCCGAGGAACAACGAGAGCGGATTCAGTTGGTGCGCACGCATTGTTTCTATGGTAGTACGGCCTTGCAACCGCAATTGTGGCTCCGCGGTGGCACCCGTGGAAAAATTCGACGCGCTCAAGCCAAATTGGAAACGTGTGAACAAGAACGACGACCACTCATTGCACTGATTCAACAATTGCATGATGAGATTCTTCCACCACTGCTGTCTCGTGTGGAACGATTGCAAGCGGAGCAAAGTGACAAGCAGTTTTTGGAGGACTGTCAGTCGCAGATGCGAGATTTGGCCGTCGAATTACATCCCTCGCGGACCTACCAACAATTGACACAGAAAATTGAATCGCAAGAACAAAAAGTACAAGAGACGCAACACGCCGTAGAGGCAGTCCACAGGTTGGTGGAACAGTGTGCCAAAGCAAAGTTATTCTATCACAGAGCCGAAAATAGACTCCAAGAAGCAAAAAAACTCAATCGATCGGGGACGTTGGGGGATTGTGATTCCACACCAACGATGGAAGACTCATCACCCACCAATGATCATGGACGACAATCGAGGACGTTAGAGGAGGATACGGAGGATACAAATATCGAGACTGAATATGCGACAACAACAACGACAACCCCCGAAGAATTGCCACCCAATCGACGACGTCGAAGCAGTCGACAATCTTCGCAAACAGAGCGTCATGACAATACCACTAGAAATCGACAAGAGGATCATGCTCGTGTCGAAGCTCGCCGCGAACGACTCAAACAACAAGCCCGGGATGAATTCCAAAACGGTGTCGATACGTTGAAACGAAGTCTGGCCAATGCCAATTGTTTGCCACCACCCGTCAAGGCACAGTATCCAGCCCTCTGTCATCCTCTGGAACGGGCGGCGCGACAAGACTTTCGCACCGTCAAGAATCATGTCGGGCTGGAACAAACCGGAACAGAAATTTTGGAACATGGGCAAGCGTTGCATTCTCAATTGCACGCAGATCAGGAAGCGGCGGGAGTGGCCTTGCGACTGGCGCAAGCTGCCAAGGAAGATGAAAAGGATCGGATTGTACAGGAATTGAGATTATTGGTATCATCACAGCAATCAGTAGTCAGTCCTCCTCGCGCCGTCACTGTGATTGCCTCGGGAACTGCTGGTGAAGTGGGCGTTCCTGTCGTGGTGGCACGTCCCGTGGCAGACACGAGAACAATCGCTGCCTCGGACACGGAGGTTTCTGCAACTGACGATACCGTGACGATCGAAACAGAGTACGTGCGGGATTCACCCAAGACGGCTGCAGCGACAGTGCCTCACCCAGAGCCATCGGCACCCGTTGAAAAATAGAAATACTGTGACTACAGTACAGTCAGTACAGTACACTGCTGGCTTGTAACGTTTACAACGAAAAAGCACAAGCGTAAGGATTAGAAAGAATTTAGAAACCTAAATTGGTTTGGTTCTAGCTAGTTACGAATTGTGAGAAACAAAAGTGGGTCCAGACAGAAGACTTCTCTTGCAGAAGTTGTAAGCTAGGATTGACAAATCTCCGGCACGAAAGGATCCTTGAAAAATGGTGCGTGCCAATGGCTTTGTTGTTGAAAGATTCAATCAACCAATCAACCTTGCTATCCCGCCACACGAGGCACTCGTGGAAATGGCTCGGTGTCATTGTTGGTGTGTTGCAATCTCCATTCCCTCATTAACCGACCAAAAGGACAATTCACGGGCCGTACCGGCGTACCCACGTTGACTTTGACAGTGGAAGAACCATGTGAAGTGTCGATGATGGGCGGTTCCTTTCCATCGACAAAGTTTTGTGGAAAGTTTTGTGTGGTCCTGTCGTATCCAAACCGTGCTAGCAGATTATTGTTATTGTTCTCATTCGACCCAGCAGCAATCTGATGCAATTCCTGGAGGAGTTCTGGTGAATATCGCCCCTTGTGCAGAGACTTGCCGATACTTTGAACTCCCTTTGTGGCACTTCTTGGTTGATAGGATCCCAACGACGACATAGTTGTTGTGGTGGTGGTAGCATGCCTTATGCGTTGCTGCCAAAACGAATGATCATCCAAAGATCCCTTGTCATTGCCCGCCGCAACAAACTCCAAAATGCGTGTCAATTCTCGCGCTGGTTGTTGAATCAAATCTTCAAATCGAATCCATAAGATGGAAAAGTCATCTAGTTCCATGCGATCGATCCAATACTGATGATACCGACACCAAATTTGCAGTTCATTGCGGGCCATGTCTCTAAACTTGTCAGCGAATCGTTGGTAGATTTCATCCGTCACCGTTTCCGTATGGGTATTGGTGACATTCAAATTCCAATACGAGTCCATGGCATCAAACGGATTGCGAATCAGCATGACAGCCCGATGTCCCGTCACGATTTTCCATCCCGTCCGTTCGGGCCAATGCGTCTTGACAAAACACGTTTTTGTGCGGTGTGTGACGCCTTCGCCCACCAAATTGTGGGCTTCTGCCAGAGCTTTGGAAAGAGTGCGATCTGGTCGCGTGTCGGAGCCCGTGACAATGCCGGTAGTCCGTTCCAGTAAGGTTCGTAAGAGTGTATTGCCACTGCGGGGATACGACAAGAGTAATGTCACACCACGGTTCTGCTGGAGAATGGACCATGGGGAATTGTTGTTGGGAGGTTGTGTTGGTATTTGATCCAAAAATCGCAGCAGTTCCAGAGGTGGCGGAAACGGAAACTCCGGCAAATTGTTGTCAGTTTTGTCTTGCTGTGGCTGCTTTGACTTGCAGCTGTTGTACATTTCTTCCCATTCCCAATTGGCTCTCTGAACCGTAGATAATCCATTGCTAGTATCAGTACTCATAGTAGTGGCCCCATTTTTACTGCTGTTACTATCTCTTGACAATGTTCGCCGTTTCAATCGTCTCGTGTTGAGTCTCTGGAGCAACACTACAGGATCTTGTACGGGTGACACTTGAAATCGATAGCGTTCTTGGCGCTCGGCATTCCCAGCGCGGCGCCGTTGAAACATGGGCAAGATTTGCTTCGCATACTTCTTCTTGGTGAGCAGCAACCTGGTCCCATCCACCTCTCCCAGATACGTCAAGACTATAGTCAGTGGGTAAAAGTCCAGCGTGTCCATCGTCCAGGCTAGAATGCCGTCTTTTCTTGTGGTGTTGTTGTGGTTGCAGCCAACAGGATCAAGAGTGTACAGACTGGCTCTCAGGTGTCAAAATAGTTCAAAATGGTCCGAAGTCATCATTTTTTAAACCTACGAATCTGATTTTCCGAAAAAGTAATGTGTTCCTCCAATCAGAAGAAGCAAGAAAAGATCCATGAAATATTGAATTGAACCACAGCAGCAGTATTGACCAAACAAACTACATGTACCTCTAGCTAGCTAGTACCTGGTACTGCACGTCAACTTGCTATGCATACTGGAATAGTAGCCAGACGCTAGTTGTTAGGATTTTGGATCATTGCCACCATGATCTCCTGGGTCACCATTGTCATTACAATGTGGATTGGCTTCCACCAAAGTAACCTGGGTTGCCGGAGCCTACAAGATCTTCTACCTTGTTGAGACTCGCTCCTTGCATGCATGCTTTCAATCCGTGGGAGACATTTCATGCGTGTTGGAGCAGATGGGATGGCTCCACCTGTGGTTTCTGACATTGGTTGCATAGAGGATTGGCATTGGAGTTGTGCCTCTTTGACTGGTACAAAGGCTGGCTGACTAGAGGGATGGCTGAATCCACTGGTGTTTGGGACGAAATGGGTCCACCTAGATGGATGGTGGAAGACACAGGTGGAATGGGATGATGGAATGTGGTGGGTTGTTGTTGGTTGTGTGTGTGCCTGGCTAGGCTAGCTTTACCAATACAGACCCATTGCTAGCTAGCAGGAGTAAATCCCGAACACACTCACAGACTCACCCCTTAAAAAGAGTTGTGTCGAGCCTGGAGTGCGGGCTGGATTAGAACCAGGAGATGCGCCATGGGCGGGGCTCAGTGTGGGTCCTTGTGATGCATCTATAATAAGTATCTACTGGGGGCATCCTTAGCGGATCCCACCACCAAATCATTCGCCGTTGGGATGGTCGAGAACATCGCACGAGGACGTTTGGAATGTGATTTCCCCAGACAAAATCTTTCCTAGATGGTTTTACTCGTTTTTGTTTGTTTTGAGTAAGCTGCAGCAAAACTTGCCCCAAGTTTAGTTGCCAAATCCCAGGCCATTTCCCAACTCGTTCGTCAGTGTCTCGGTAATCAATGGAAGGATGCTGTCATTCAAGTTGGACAAAAAGACTTGCTCCAATGTGCCGTCAATGTCAAATTCAACATTACCGCCAAAGGCACCAATGTTCAGGGATATTGAGTCATAGCTGATGCTCACCTCCTGAAACTCAATAGATTCCGCAAGGGAGGATCCGAGCAGAGCGAGGTTTGGACTGTCTCCCGCAATTCGGATGCGGAAATTCATTGCAGGATTCGCCATGGCAATGGACCCTGACACCGACTCGTCAAAACCGAACAAGCATGCATCACCGCTGATGGTTGCAGATGCTCCTGACACCAGCCTATCAAACGATGCTCTTACTACCCACGTTCCGTCCCAGGTGGCTCCACCTAGTCCTCCCCAGTTTAGTTCAAAGCGCTCTGTGCCGGGAACAAGTTCGAACGTCTCAATCTCGAAGGTTGGAAGACCTTGGAGTTGTCCAACAGAATAGGAAAGAGAGCCGCCAGCTTGGCAAAAACCAAAGTCGATTTGACCTAAATCCGTAGTTTGCTGTATATCGGAAAGCGGAACGTTGCCGAGTGCTATTTGAATGGAACCATTCAGAATTGGCATGAAGAAGTCAATGACAGCATTGATGGTGGTAGCCACCAAGGAAAGGCTCCTCCTCCTCCTTGTTTGCGGCTGTGACTGCTCATGATTGTGCTTACGAAGATTGGAAGCTCCTTCTACGTAGGAGCAAACTAGAAGAGCGGAAAGGAGTGCGATCTTGGCAGCGTGGATCTTCATAGTGAGTATATAGGTATGTGTTCCTGGACCGGTGGTTGGTTTGAATAGTAGTGTTTGAAAAAGGACCTTCTGTCTTGCTTTTATTAGGCGAGATAAGATTCTGAATTATGAGCCCACTTCTTCCAAAACAAGCCTTTACTTTTTCAGAAAGACCAGGATTTTCTAGCTAGCTAGCTAGCTAGCTAGCTCATGTTCATGGTATACTTAGCATTTACATTGCCTTGAAAGGCAGCTCAGTGGCCTTCATGACGGGTCGAGCCGCTTTGATCATGACTTCGGCCCCACAACCGCATGCGTTCCAGTGACTCCTGCGCCAACCACGAATGACATCTGATGCTGTGTTCCCAAGCCCAAAACTGCAGGGTCCTGTATGGCAACCGGGTAAAATGGCAACAAGCCAATGTCGTTGCGTGTACAAACAACACCCAGCCAAGAGAATGACTAGCTAGAATTGTAGTTGCAGGACAGCCTCGGATGCTGGCTACGGGGAAGACTTACTAGCCACTAGTACTAGCTAGCTAGTAGAGAAGCTGGAGTCTTTGGATTTATATCATAGACCAGGGAGACCAAGTTGGTTGGTCAATTCTATTCGCACACTTAGCCAATTATATTCACACACAACCATAATAGATTGCTAGCTAGGAACAATTAGCTGCTGCTAGCTAGCCAGAGAGAGGCGATGAGCTGAAAGGCACCCTCCATCTGGGATTGATTCAACAACACACCTGGGCTATCCTAAGTAATTTCACCTGGGGTGCGACGTTAATTAAATTGACCTTTAAATAAATTTTTGTCCTAATCAAACAAGTTCCCCCGCGCACCTCTAACGTCCCTCTCTAATTACAGAAATTCGGCGACCATGTTCAACACAAATTTCAGTCGATACTCAGCGTAAGTAGGAGCCAACATCAATTCAACGTCGTCACCTACAAAAGCGGCTTGTTGCTATTCACGAGAGACTCAGTCATGAGTCGAACTCAAACCCTATCTAGGATCGAGTCGCGAATAAGGCTAAGAGCCGTGTATTGCATTGGCAAACTTAGTACGATTGAATCGATTCCGAGTACGATTTTTGGATTGATGTGCATCAGTTCAAGTGGATGTGCATCAGATACAATCTGCGTTGGATTGAGTTCCGGGAAAATATAGAATAAACCGTATCTTTCAGCAAAAACGACGATTGTTCAAAACAAGAAACAATTACTATGATATATCTTTGCGCGAAAGTTTAAACAACAATCGTTTTTGCTAGCTATCAGGGTTGTTAGCTAACGGAAGATAAAGAGAGCATCAACTCCCAGGGGATCAATCCGAATCGTATGCAAGAAAGAAATCGACCTGATTTCAGTTCAGTTCAGTTCAGTTGTCGGCTCAGTTCAGTTCATAAAATCTCAATCTCGAAAACCAAAACACAAGCCAAATCTATGCCATTTTCAATTGAACCAACCTCCATTGTTGCCGCCATTCCATCCACTATTGTTGCCGTTCCAACCTCCACCATGACCATTCTGCCCGTTGTTTTGCTGGTTGTGACGGCCGTTCCCAGGTAGGTTTGGCATGATGGCAATCGAGGAAGTGTTTGATGAAACTGTTCCGTTGGAGCATAATGGGGACAGGAATCGTTGATTGTTTTGAGGAATGCTGATTTGATTCATCGGTGGTGTCATTGTGCGTCGGACATTGTTTTGATTCATTCCATTACTCATCATGCTGCCGTTCATTCCCATTCCCATCATAGCGGCGAAGCCGGTCATCATTGCCATGGGATTCATCTGTTGTTGCATTTGCATCTGCATCTGCATTTGGGCTTGCATTTGCATCTGCATCATCATCTGCTGTTGTTGCTGCTGTTGCTGTTGCAAGATGCGATTCTGTTCTTCCAACCGACGATTCTCCTTCTCTTGTCGAAGACGTTGAAGTTCGGCATAGTCGCTGTTCGATAGCGTGGAATGATTCAAGTTGACAATGGCAAGTGGAGTTCTTCCGGTGCCACCTACCACGGCAGGTTTCTTTCGATCACCGTTGTCATCTTCCTTTCACTGGTACACTTCGCAATCCAAAGCATCGGCCACAGTCTGTTTACGAGCAGCGGTCATTACTGCATACGTACCTTGCGACCGGATGGACTTGTGTCGAACACCATGTGCGATTGTATGGGGATTGACACTGGCCCCCATCATGAGTGTGATTTTGAGAGCACGGAACGCCTGACCGGTAGCTTTCATCCAATCTTCAACTCCAACGATCTTTGCAAACTTCTTGCAGAAGTCACGATGACGATTGTGTCCGACATTGCCCTTTGGCATTGGATTTTTCTCTCCGGGACAAGAGCGATAGAACCAGACATCATACTCCTTGATCACACGTTGGGGTTTGTCCGGATTGTCCAAGTTCCACTGAATATCGGCCTCTTTGAGTGACTCATTCATTTCCTTGCGATGCTTCTCTTTGAGAATGGGATAATTGTAAAAGTTGACCGAGTCGGGATGTTGCTTCGACACGTAATCGGTTCGCCATAACCATGGATCAAAGGGACAATGGCGGTATGATTGGAATGTGATGACTCGCTCTTCATTGGGAGTGATTCGCGTGTTGCCGAAGTTGAGCTGATTCGTCTTGTCTTCCGGAACAAAGATGCCACAAAAAGGGGTACCAGCAAGACCTTTTTGTGTGCTGTCATGGACTCCCTCACGATGATGTTCCAACAGACAGTTGTGGTGTTCAGTTTCTCCCCGAAAACCAACCCATTTACCGCTGATGAAGTACTGTGCAAGGAACTTGTGATACGCATTATTGAAGTCCAACCTCCCATCGAGAACTGCCTGACACACAAGTTCAAAAAGATTGGTGGTAACCCGCTTCTGATTTGGTTGTGTTCCATACTTGGGGTCTTTCTTGCGACGATCACTCCATGCATCGATGACGATTCCGTGGAACTCTCCTGGACCGTTGAAGTCCTTGTTGTACTTGTACAAGATTCCTTTCTTGTGCCAGATACTGAAAAGACTCTCTACAACATTCTTCTCTACCGAAGGCTGAAGGGGACCTCCAACGTTCTTTCCTGACTTGCACCGAATTGTCTGATGGAAGGTGATCAAGAAGATGTTGAGAAGCTTTTGTTTGGTGCGTGTCTTTTCACCAGCAAATGCATTGAAGAATGCATAGTCAAGTTGGTCAGGAGACTTGTCAAAGTCATTGTATGCGACTGGAACCACTTCCAGCAGAGGCGCAAAGAGTTCTCCTCCATACTCTCTCATTGCTTCAAAGAATCTGTGTTCCGCGGCGTCCTTTCGCTTGACAGTCTTTGCCTGGATCAATCCGCGTTTGGTGCCTTTGATTTTCTTGGCTACTTTTGGATTGAAATTGGTGTATGCTCCTACCTCATTCAGAACTCCATTGACTTTGACAAGAAGATCTTCCTGTGTGGATCGAAGTTCACTGTTGACTTGCAGTTGAGACAGAAAGGGACTTGCCTTTGGTGGTGCCTTTCTCTGAACCTGAGTCGGAAGCGGCCGCACCTGTGACTTGTTGGGCTTCTTGTAGGGATTGGTACTCACGGCACGAGGAATTTGTGTGGGTTGCTGAGTCGCCGGTGGTTGGTTTTCTTTGCCAAAGTGGCCAATGTCTTCTCCGGTTTCCCCGAAAGCACGATTTTGTACTTCCAAGTCTCTATCAAACGCCAGTTGAGCAAGTCGGGGGTCCTTTTGAGCTTTGTCTTGTTTGTTGGATCTCTTCTTTTGGGCTTCTTCTCTTCGACGTTTGGCTCTGTCTTCTTTTGGATCAGCGACTGAGGATCCATCGAACTCAGCTTCTTCTCTGTTCTCAACAGCATTCCAATCTTCCACTCCATTCTCAAACTTCACTTGCTGTACAAGACGCTGGGAGGGATGAAATGGCTGGCAAGCAGCTGTACCAAGCACTACAGCTTCTCCTTTCTCCACTTGCTCATTGATTGATTCGGCACGGGTCTTTCGTCTATCAGTATCATTGACTGGTGGTTGGACAGAGAATACAGCCCCATACATTTCAGGTGACTTCCTTTTGCGACTGGAGTTTGACTCTTCATCGGTGCTGTCGGGAAGAAGTTGGAGAGGCGTCGACTCAACCTGTACATCTTCTTCTTCATCGGATGACTGAGAAGACGCTTGGTAGTTGTATTGGAAGTCTTCCTTTGGCTTGGCAGTCGCTTCTGCTGTTTCTTCTTCTTCATCTTCTTCTTCCACTGCCTCGATGGGTCGCTGAGTCAACTCCAACTCTCCATTCTCGGTGTCCTCTGCGATGCCGGCCAATTGCGAACAAAGGGATTTACCTTTGGTCTTGATCTTAGCAGTGCCACGGGTCACAACCATGGTGTCAACAATCAACCACCACCACCACCAAGGCGATGAGCGACAAGAGCAATGAGGCAAGGAGTTCGATACACTCACTGGTTACTATCGCAATGTCCTCTTTTGTCGACTGTAAATGGTGCACCAGATATTGAGGATGTGCAATGAGAAAAAGCACGGTGTAAGGAGTTGAGAAGTAGTCGTGTGAAATGATTTGAATTACTTAACGAATCATGTTACTTAACGGACACCGCTCTAATTGGCAAAAATCACCTGCTTAAATAAAAATAAACACCTGTAATATTATTAAATCACCGCCTTAATTACTGTCGGCACCGCCCATCGGTGTATTGCCTCTAATACACACCACCTCACTTAAGGGACCTGCCCCCACGGTTTAACCATCACACCATCACTTCGCTCCGGTTAAACCTGGGGCCAACGGTCCCATAAGTGAGGGGGTGTGTTTTTAGAAACAACCCTGCCTGTCCTGTCGTCCTCACCAAACAAGCTGGGGCCAAGATCCATGCATGCATGTGTTGGACGCTTGCCATTTCAGTCGAGTCAAGTCGAGTCTTCTGGCTACGAATTAGTTTCGTGGTGTACCGGTATTAGTAGAGGATAGAGTCGAGTGACAGTCAGTCGTCTGGCTAGATCGATCAATCCACATGAGCCTCAGTTTGGTGGAGCATTGTACCGTACGTTTGTGTTAGCTTGACTCCAAACAAACTGGCTATAGTATAGTAGTTGACGATGAAGAAGACCCCCAAGAAACCCACCGACAATGGCGATGCCGCTGGGCACGCCGAGTTTCGCCGTTGGGTGTACAGCCTGACTCGATCTCAACTGTTGAATGCCATGGAGTTTTCGGTATACGTGGATAGTAGTAGTGGCGTGAGCCATGAATACGAGTTGTTTTTGGAGATGATTACCCTCCAGCCACCGCCCTTTTGTCCCATTCATCCTCGAGCTGTCCCGTACCCAGTGGCCAGTGGCAAGGCCAAGACTGATGGTCGGAATACGGCCGTCAAAATGCTCAAGAGTCGGATCCAACAACCCCGAATATTCCAGTTTTTGGCCACGTCCAACAGTGCCAACAACAGCAACCATAACAACAATAACAATGGCAGGAGACGCAATGGGCAGCGAAAAAGGACGGCCCCTGTGGAGCAACGATTCGAAGTGATTGCCCGAAAATTCATTACCAGTTGGGGTGACGCCTTGAATATTGGCTGTACGCAAGAACAACGAATGGCGGATGAGCAAATCATGAGAGGGACACTGGTCGATCCCAAATTTGGAGCCACGGATCGCACTTTCCTCTCCTTTTTTGACAATCATCATCATCATCAGTCTGCTGGAGACTTGCTAAGACTGCTGCACGTCGTCTCCAGAGGACATTTTCTATCCCAACCGCATGATAATAATCATTCCACCACCACAACAATTCGCACTGTCCCGTCCTTTTGCGCTCCCTGGCTGGATCCAACCACCCGGTGGTTCTCCTTGCCCATGTACTTGGCGAGTCGATTCGAAGTGGCAGTCTGGGAATCGTTCACTCATTTAAAACGTATTCATCCATTGCCGCGTGGACGACCATGGGATCAATTGCAGGACAAACTCAACGACCAAGCCATTCAACAACTACTCTACAACGCGCTCGGTCAAACGCTAAAACAGGATATCATCATCCAACAACAATTAGAACCAACCAACAAACTACGAGATGGACTCTTGTTTGACCTACTGGATGCCATTGAGTTTTGGAGAGCCAGACTCATTCTATTTCAGTCATCATCATCATCATCATCCAACTCTACTGGATCCTTTTTACAGGCCATCTCGGCGACTCCTGTGCTAGAGATTGGAACGACAACTCACCAAATACGGACCATGGTGCGACAGCATTTACAGGAGGAAATATCCATGGAAATTGAACGGCATTTGATGGAATCATTATTGGATAGTACTAGTCCTGATAATAATGCCACAACATCAGCAACAACCACTTCGACGGCACAGAATAACAATGGGGCGGCGCGTCGACAAAAGAAAAAGAAGCAACGAAAAAAGGCGGCAGCGAGAAAACGACAACACGCGGTGACACCGCAACAACAGCAACATCAGGAGGACAACGACGACAACGATGATGATTCGGATGGAGCCGATCCAGCCAAACAAGTCCGTGCTCCAGAGAATGTACGGTTGGCATTTCCAGAAAACGGGACCCCGTTTGTAGAGCGAAACCGAAACATTGTGTTGTGCCTGTCTGTGCTCAATGATGCTATCAACGAAGCATTCCGGCAGGTGGGGCTAGAGGTATCCAGTGACGAAAGCGACTCGTCCGTCGTCCATGGCAACAAAGGACGACAACACAACACACCGCCCAAGGCAGCCATCACACCGAAAAGTAGGAACCAGGCAACTTCGCACAAAACACGAAAGGCGGCAAGTGCTCCGAAATCAGTTAGCACATTCCACGGCAACAACAATAATAGGCACCCTTCCAAGTCATCCCCTCAGTCAACGAAACTACCGCAAAATGGAGCCAAACAACTACCAAACAGGCAACACGCAGCAGGGGAACCGAAAACCCCGCCTCACGTGGAGAGTCAACTGTCACCGCATGCTCCACCGTACCAACACGATTTCGGTGATGCGCCATCAATGTCGCCTGCGCCGGGATCTGTGGACACTTTTCCATCGCAACATGGCTTCTCCCAAGGCATTTTTCTACGAACCGCGCCGTTCGAAGCCAACCCATGGGGATTCTATCACGGTGACGATGGATGGGACGCTGCCAGTGGATTCCAAGCTCGAGAACCGAGAGAGCGCTCCATTTTGACAGAGTTTTTCCTGGAGCAAGAGCGAGCGGATGCAAACCGTCTTGAAAGGTTCACGGCGTCGTCAACCGCTGCCTCGTTGGCATCTTCAACCGACAAGAACAACGAGGATACTATTAGCATCTCGGATAAGTTCTTCATCTCTCTGGATAATGGGAGCGAGGTTGCAGCCTCGGAGATTGCATCCACAATCATATCTGCGGAGGAATTCCCGTCTCTGGATATCTACCAGGAAGAGAAAACGGCTTCGAACGATTCGCAGGAAGAAAAGACCGCCACAGGACAGAGCGTGGATGCCGCAGAAATGGATAATGACCAACCACAATTCGCCGATCCTGCCAAGAAGGAAGACAACGCTGTACCATTCGAGACACGTTCAATGTCGCCAGAGGCACCAGCAACGCCATCCCCCAGGTTATCACCAATCCTTCTTTCGCTCGAAGATCTGCGTGATATCCGCGAGGGTGCTAAATCCGTTGGCAACCGTGCGGAACTTGACAATATGCTCGTGGCGGTTGCACCGACAGTACCATCAAGTCTACCCAGTTCACCAGTGGAACAATCAAAACGCCGTTTGGTGCCAAGCTTGTCGCGAGAAGACCTTCGGATCAAATCGTTCCGAGATGATCATGGCTTCGTTCGGAGGGCCAGGCGAAACACGGCAGAAGCAGCATCTGCAAGTCCTTCCTATCGCAATGTGGCAGCTGGTTCCTTGAAACTACCTGCTGCGAGGTCTGTATCTTCGGAAGCCTTTATGAAGTCGTTCAAGAGGGATCCTAGATTCGCTTATGCCCAAAAAGATCTGAAGCAAGAAGCGGATGTGTGTGCACGCAGCGAGAACGCCGCGGAGCTACAAGACGAGTCGCACCATTCAAGTGGGGCTCCGTCGTATCGCAATGTGGCAGCGAAATCTGTAAAGTCCGTTTCAGGAGGTTCATGGAACGCCCGCCGCAGTAGCCCAGACACAAAACCTAAGAATCAGCTTCAGAGGGATCAGTGCGCAAGGAGTGAAACAGCTGTTGAAGGGCATGAAGACCTTCAAAACTGGAACGATAGCAGGAGGAGCCACGAAGACAACAATCCTGACAACATCACAGTGGGCAAAGACGGTTCCACAACGATTACATCTGCAATGTCACATCGAGAGTCAGAAGAAACATCTCATCTTCGCGAGGAGCTTCAAAATTTCCGTGACCTTGTGCTTACGTTGGGAGCGGAGGTCTCAAAGCTAAAGAATCAGCTCGCAGCCCAGCATGGAGGTGGTGCAGCGCACCCACCATTTGATTATTCAAAAGGATTCGTGCAGCCGGTGCACGGGGCAGCATCGTTCGATCCAGAATGCATGCCCCCCTTCTTTCAGAAAGGACAAGCGCTTGGTGCCATGAGTGACGCAGGGATTCATCGAGGCGAATACGAACAATCGCAAATCAGTGAAGATGACGAAGCCAAGGTCGGCTACAACGATGGGAGGAGGCTGTCTTCGGGAGCCACCATTGCGGGTTCTGATGTGTCCATTGAGCCAGCGAGCAGCAGCCACGCGCTGCAAGGCCCTGTGGGGTTGCCCGCTCCTATGAGCAGAGACTCTCACGCGGAAAATGGATTGCAAACCCGCCTTACAGAAGACATTCTGCGCTTCTTGGCCGCTACGGAGTTGCAGCACCGAAAACTAGACAGCACAAGGGACGCTGCTGTCGAGCGGATGACTAGGCTAGTGAATGCTTTGTGGCCCAGAGCACAGGTTAAGCTCTACGGTAGCCACGTCACTGGGCTTTGTCTCCCCAATTCTGATTTGGACTTCGTCATTTGTCTTCCGGCAGTTCACAAAATTGGGCCTGCGGTTGCACCTGGAGTCTTGGAGGGGCGCAATGCAATCAACGAGACATCACAGAAACTGCTCGCTCGAAAGCTAAAAGGGGAGTCTTGGGTGGACCCTCGGTCGATCAAATTGATTGAACGAACGGTGGTACCGGTAATTAAAGTGGCCACCAAGGACACTCGGGCTCGTACAACTCACTTGGACATTAGCTTTGACAGCCCTGAGCATCATGGACTGGAAGCAGTTGTTATGGTGAAACAGATCGTGGAGGAGCTCCCAATGATACGCCCATTGGTGCTCATCTTAAAGCAATTCTTGCTGGACAGAGCGTTGCTGACAGCCTACACAGGAGGCCTCTCGTCATACTGCCTCTTTTTGATGGTAGCGAGGTATCTCCAGGAGCAGCCATCTTCATGGGGAGACTGTGGGTCTTTGTTAATGGGCTTTCTTGACTTTTACGGGAACTGCTTTGACCCCAGGTCCACGGGAATCAGTGTTGGCCGTCGCCAGTACTTCACCAGGCCAAACTATGTTGCGGTCCAGCGCCAAGCAGCTGGACAACACATGTGGCATGGAGTCTCACCGAGCCCCGGAGTCAGGCCAAACCAATCCGCAGCGGGAGCCAGCCCTGGGTTTTACCGCCGCAACACAGTGGGCGAATCGGGCGGAGGCCCACTGATGAGACCCCCCAGGTTTCAACCAGCAGGCACGTCAGGGTCGAGATTTATGCGGCACATGCCCCACCCAACAGAGCACGCCCTGAACCTGGAGGCTCCTTTGGACCACGCCATGCCTTTCACCTTCGATCCTCTCTTTGTGGAGGATCCCCTGTCATATGGCAACAACGTTGGCAGAAACTCTTTTCGAATCTTTCAGGTACAGCGCGCCTTTTCTGACGCTCATAGAGCCCTTGTTGCTTCTCTGGAATGGGAATTTGAGTCAACAGGGGAGAACAACAATGACTACCCGTTGTTGAAGTGCTTGCTCCAAAGTGAAGATGTCCTCTATGAACTCTAGCTAGCTAGTAGACGGGTTCCCTTACGACATAAAAGCTAGCTAATTCCAGAAGAAACGTTCAAGGTTACATGTACTCCACGATTTGGATGGACTTCTTTTGTACTGTCACTGGTGCCGGGTAGCTAGTTAGGAAAAACAACTTTGGGTAGCCTGCCACAACGGCGTTGTCTCCCTTTGCTTCTTGAGCGTATACCGTTATTGTGTCCTCTGTACACAATGTCATGAAATTCCGTACAGGCTGCTTCGATGTCCCCTCTCTCGCAAAGCTAGCTACGTACAGTCGTAGCTCCCCCCGCCAGCTTCCGTGGATGTAACTTCCCCCTCACTCTCAACCCCCTTCGTCAAAAGCTACAGTCGTACCGTACCGGTGGTACTAGCTAGCTAGCTAGCTACGGTAGTAGCTGCATGGTGGAAGCAAAGCACGCGCCACAAGAGAGAGATCTGACGACGGCCAGACATTCGAATCTTATCACCAGGGGGTTTCGAGTCGCTTCTTTGGAGGCAAACGCAGCGCCACCATCGAGACCGACCTTCGTCTTCCTCTTGTTTGGCTTGGCTTCGTATCTTCCTCCATAGCACGGTACTGGAAGTCCGTAAAGGAAGACGCTACTATCTGTAAAGGGAGACACAATCTGTAAAGAAAGACATCAGTCAAGTCAAAGAAGGAACGATGCCGGGGGATCCTCGCCAAGACCCGCGGCGAGCCGCCGATCCTCGAGCCGCCGCCGCCGCCATGGGAGGACCACCGCCCCCTCCTCCCCCACCTCAACCAATTTTGTTTCCCCCACCTCCGCCTCCTCCTAGTAATGCTGGAGCGAGTGCTATTTTGTTTGGCGGCGAAGATGCCATGGACGAAGAGGACGAAGATGTCAACATGACGGAGATTCCTCGACACGGCAATAACAACCACAGTAACTTGGCGGGTGGTCCATTGGCTTCTGGTGTCGTCGAGGCTGTGGCCGAACCGTTGCCTCTTCCCACTCGCATCATGACGCCGTCTCCGTATCCCCACCACACTCGTGGCGCCACCAGTGCGCGTTTCCGAAATGCCTTGAACCGTGTGACGACCCATCCCACTTCCGATAGCGAAGCATGGGCTGCCTTGTTGACCGAAGTACAAACGTGTTGGCGCCAGCTACAACCTACCTTGCATTTGCCCAGTGTGGAAACACAGGCTCGATTGGAATTCCTAGTGTCTTGTCATGGAGCTTTGCTGCAGTATTTTCCATTTGCTGTCCAACATGCCACGCAATTGGCAGAAATGCTACTGGAGGCGAGTGCCAGACCAGGAGAACCAGGTGGACCCAGTGCTACCACGGCGGTTGATACACAGAGATTGAGACTCTGTGAAGGACAATTAGAAACCATCTTTCAAAGATATCTCAATGCCAAAAGTGGACATGAATTTGCGCTCTTGCAGGAGATTGACAAAGCTACAACTGCCGATGCAACAGCAACCGCCACTAAGAGCAACCCCAGTGATACGGATCAAAAAGAAACCGACAAATTGGAAGCAATAGCTTTTCTACAGACAGCACCCCAACAACAGCAACCACCGACAGACGCGACGACAACCACCACCCCACCCCCCGTCACTGGTTCCACAACCACTGATAATGGCAACAGCAACAACAACAACACTACTGTTGCAGTTGCAGAAAATAATGCCACACAAGAAGCCGATTTGCGCAAAGTGCTAGGAGGAATGGGAGCCTGGTCAGTTGGTCTGTGGATGGTCTTTCTCAAAAAAGTTCATCGCGATATTCATCGACATGCCCGCACCAGTGTCCCCCACGATATGAGGGCCAAATGGTTGCGGACGAAAATGGTGGCCAGCTACGAATTGGCACTGAACCATGTCGCTTTTGGATACAACAATCACTTGATATGGACCGAGTACTTGCAATACGTCAAATCCTGGACTGCTGGTGGTGGCGACAATAATAACAATGGAGATCCCCTGGTACAGCAACAACAAATGATTCAACTGCGCAGTGTGTATCAACGATTGGTTCAATTGCCGATGACGGGACTCGACAATCTATGGCAGGAATACGAGTCCTTTGAACGATCGCACAGTGAAGAACTGGCAACTGCCTTGTTGGCCGATTACACACCCAAATATCAGCATGGCCGAACGGTCTACTTGGAACGCGCTCGCGTGTATCATTATACGGGCGATCTGCAGCTCGGACGATTGGCGACACCGCCCGTCACGCGACGCAGTGATGGTACCCAAGGCGGTGCGGATAATGCCGAAGAGGGGGCCGGTGGCAGGCAATCCCTCGAGGATTACATGGCCAATCTAAAGGAAGAATACAAGTTGCTACAAGCTTGGAAGAAACGGGTTAGTTACGAAAGGACCAACCCGGAACGAGTCACTTCCGCCGAACTGCCAAAACGAATGCGACACGCCTATCTCGAAATGGTCAGTGTTCTGACGCGACATCCGGAAGTATGGAATATGTGGGCCATGTACGAATACTATCATGCGCACAAACCTGTGCAAGCTCTGGCGGTGCTACAATGGGGACTCCAGTATATTCCCGACTGCACACTGTTGGCACACACACAATCGCAGTTGGTGGAAGATTACTGTGGAGCTGCTCTCATGACAAGCAGCGCTGGACAATCCAATCTGGCGTTGCAAGTATTAGAACGGTTTCTGCAAACATCACCCAATACACTGGCATTTTGCTTGTACCAACAAATGGTACGAAGATATCAGGGAATGAAAGCGGCCAGGGCAGTGTTTGCACGAGCGAGACGCGTTTTGACGGAAAACGCAAAGAACTCGGCCGCCGAGACGGATAAAATCAAGGAGGAAGATGAAACTGGCGAGGACGGAAAGGATTCCTCTGGAGGATGCAAAAGATGGATGGTTACCAATCGATTGGGGCCCAACATTGGCGGAAAGCAAAAACAACCAAAGGATGGCGTATTGGCCAATCTCAAGTCAGAACCAGCAGCAGACCCAAGCAGCAGTGGCACGGATGAGGAGGAGGCGGGTGCTAGCAAACTTGCCACGGCTCCAATCACATGGCACCTCTACGCATCCCATGCCACAATGGAACACCGGGTCAACCATTTTCCTGATATTGCGGCGCGGATCTACGAATTGGGGTTACGAAATCACCCGCATTTTTTGACTCGGCCTCCGTTTGTCTTGCGGTACGCACAACTCTTGCTGGAACTCAACGACACAGAAAACTTGCGGGCGTTGCTGACAAGGGCTGTGGCAGCTGCCACCGATGAAAATGGAGCGTCCTCCTCCTCGTCCAGCCAAAAGAGTTCTGTCGCGGCTGTCTTGTGGGATATGACGCTCCTGTTTGAAACAATCTTATCTGGAGCTGATCCAATGGCCAGCCATCTCATACAAGAAGTTGAACGGAAACGGCACATGGCGCTCCTGGGCCCGGACCTGGAAGATGTTGCAACCGGGGGATATCAGTTGGAGTCTTCCACGTCCACCACTATTGGAGCACAAAAGTCGACAATTGGTGAGCTGCTGATCCGGAATGATGGATACGACGTTAGTTCACAGGTCGTAAACGGCATGGCCCGTTCGGTCAGTGTATTGGAAGTGATGGGACTCTGGGGTTCGAATGTCATGAGTGCGGAACTTTCTGTGAAGCAACGCAGTCAGCCCGTGAGATCAGGGCTGGAGATGTTGGAGGAAGACGATAACCCCGCTGAACGATCAAGTGGGGCCAGCGATTCCACCTACCAGCGTAGGCTCTTGTACCAACGAATGCATGAGTCAGGCATGCTGCATGGTGGTGGTGGTATAGGAGGCATGGATAGCAGTGTAGGTGCCGCTGGCGCCGGGACCAAGATATTGTCGGCACGAGAACGGATGGCAACTGCCGGTTCTGCTGGCGGCGGGACCAATACGGCAGTGAACATGGCAATTCAACAGCAGCCGGAATGGATTCGGCCACTTTTGTTGATGTTGCCCATGTCCAAGCTTCGACTTCCCATGCTCTCCAAGCCCCCACCTCACATGACCGAAATGGCATTGCAACAGCTAATTCAAAACCCTCTTCCGGCCGAACGTCCACAAGACGACAAGGGACGTGCAGCCAGGAACCAACCAAATGCGCGTGCCTCGGGCAAGAAGCGTTCGCTAAATGGAGGCGGAGACTCGTCTGACGAAGATGATGGTGCCACAGGGAGTGGCGGCTATGGGATGCAGTTTCGAGCAAGACAGCGGGCAAGAATGTCGGCTTCCGATCCAGGTGCTGAAGCTAATTAAAATAGCATCTTGATTATGCTCGTCCGTCCCCCTTTCTGTGTCATTGCCCCCGTGTCTACATCGAACTTGGATGAGGCTAAGTTTCCCATGATCCTTCATCCATTAAAACTGGGCGTTAAGCAACATGAACTGTGAACAAGAACGCCCCGTGTACCTACCTGGTATTGGTCCCATTTGTTTCCCCTTTGTCTATATCATGCATGGGCTTGTCAAAATCCAAGCCGCCCCGCCAAAAATCAAGCACAAAATCTGTCAAAGCAGCACTACGAACCATCAAACAAGCCCATCCTGGTCAGTGATCCTGGAGCAGAGTTCGATTACAATCATACATAATATTTTAGTTCCAAAATTTGATTACAACTGAAAGGAGTTTCTGGTTTTATAAAATAGTACATATATTGTTTCCCCTCTCTACTAGCTAGCTACCGGTAGCAGACTTTTCTTTGGCGTGACGTTGGAGCTGCCAGTTGTTCTTTGCCTGTCGTTGGTAGGGGAAAGTTTGGGCATCCGGAGTGAAAGAACAGGACAGCAACATCGCTGTATAGTGTTTGACAACTTGATAAATGTCCGCGTCAATGGATTCTTGTGGTGCAATGTGGAGCTCGCTTTTAAATCCAACGGTTCCCGCATCTATTTGGGGAGTTGGTCTTCTGTGCGTGGTCGTTGCTTCATAGCCAATGTCATTGTCGTCCAAGCAGATTGCTACAATCTCTGGTTCGTCGACGATCGACATGGCATCAAATTCGAGTACAGTAATGTTGTTCACGGATATGGGCAAGGAAAAGACCTTCCAATGGTTCCCATTGAATTGGAAAAGGATTCATTGTTGTATGTAGTCAGTTGAAATCTTGACTTGATTGCTCGTAGCTTGTATTCCATAAAGAAAGCAGCCGTAGGATACAGGAGGCAACTCAACTGGAGTGTCGACGCAATTCAGTTCCACAGTAAGAGCAGGGCCCGCCTCTTTTAATTACTATCATCCCTTTCTTCTTCGACTACACCGGTAGCTTTCTTCTCGTAGATCCGAGTAGTGCCAACTGTCATCATTCCAGTGTCCACAATGTGCATCAGAATCCTGGACAATGGCCAGGACTGTGGTACGGCCTTGCATCAGAGGACCAATCTGGACTAGACTCTGTTATAGCTGTTGTCGGTCGGGTCGCTCCACTCTGCACCGCTACGTGGTACCGTACCCAGACCGAAAGTCTGATTCGACTAGATGATTGAATCATTCGACCCCAACAGGGCGATTCCAAGGGACTTGAAGGTGCGTCGACCTCCCTTCTGGTGCTCGTTTGTTTCTAAAAGAGACCTAGCTAGCTAGCCACGAGAGCTGTGCCAGAGCATTGCATCCAGCGATGATTAGCGTAGCGGCCTTCTGCCTCCCATCGTTGGCAACCGAGACCCAAACCGCCTCTCGCGAAGGAGATCACCTCGTTCTTCGGACCAGTCACCGGTACCGGTACACAGGTGACGGTACGGAGAAGTGATTACCACTCCCAATGCGGTCTTTCAATAACACATTGTCATGAGTTCTCCCAGAATATTTCTTTCTTCAAGGACTCTTTGAAATAAATCTTTTGTTCTCCCCGTCTTTATCTTTTGAAACAAGACTCGAGTAAGGTACACAGAGTGGTACATGTTTTAATAAATGTACTGTAAAGGTACCGGTACCGGTATCGTACGGTATCATATATGAAACTGTACTTAGACTGGTTCTCACGAGAGATCACAAGCAATGCATCCAGACCGCACCAGTGCGTCCTCTAGCTAGCTCTTACCGTACAAGCAACCAAAGCGAATTCTTTGAGTTGAATGGTAAAACAAAGGATTGCAAAGATGGACAGAACCCAGAACCCTTGAGCCGCTGCAAACTGCGATGCTGCACTCGCCCTCTGAAGTCCATTCCCACACACAGTCCACTCTACCACGCAGTGACCCGCGTAGTTCGTACATGTACCGATAACCATTTTATTGGTTTATTGGTTTACTGGAGACTGCAACAAGGCTCTCATCATCACCTCTTTCTGACGGTCCCTCGTTGCCAAAAGCTTACCAACCAGCAGCGTTGGCAGAGAGGTCCAGCCATCCATCTTGATAATACCAGTAGCCACAGAAACAAGTCAGCAGCATGAGTTCATGCGCAAGTGGATCGACAAAGGGCACGGACGGGGACGCCGACATTGTGGAGATTGACATCGATACTGTTGGCCACAAGGATGAAGCGACTGTCTTAGTGGATATTCTCACCAGGAGCGACGAATTGGAAGATGCGCAAATTGGGGCGTCTCAGGGAGCTTCTGGCTCAAACGATATCGGAGGAGCTGAGCACATGCAAGAAGGCCAAGCAGGTTTTCTAACGGACCTTCTGACCAAGCGAGACGAGCTGGAAGCAGCACAAGCAAATTCCGACAGGGTTATCACCAATCCAGAATGCCAAGATTTTGGGCCTGGCAGTAGCCAACCTGGTGCCCATCATGTGAGTGCAACCAACGAATACCGTGTTGCTACTTCTGGAGGACTGGTCAAGAACAGCGTGACAGAAGCGCAATCGCGGCAAGTTGACATTGCGACTACAAAGACAGTATTGAGGGATACTGCAGATATCCACCTATTATCCAAGCCGGGGGCCTTTCCAGCGGCAACTGGCGCAGCTGTAACTGCGGTTATTACATCCAAGAATATCGAAAACGAAGTGACAAATGTCTTGGTAACTCGGGAAAACGTGATGGATTCCTCCAACAACAATCCAGATTCTCTGGGAGGAGAACCAGGAGAAGGCGGTCCACAACCGGGTGCCTATCCCATGGCTAGTGTCCCAAGGCCAACTGAATCATCCGAGCGGGAGGAATCACGAATCCAAAATGAACAAGCGCCATGGGACATTACTGGATCTGTTTTCCACGCGAACATTACAAGGGGGCAATACGATGGAGCTGCGCCTCCCCTACCAGGAGAAACGGCACTACGGCGAGGAAGATATGTCGAGCAGACCGTGGAGCCAGGAGCGGTGGCAACGGCAGGGCAAACTATGCAAGAAAACCCCGATGCATCCATAATGTGGAATATGGCCACAACGGAGACGTATAATGCCCCTCTCTTTGGAGGTGGCACTAGTGGACTGGTGGAAGCCAGAGCTGTGGACGAAGAGGACCCAGCAGATCTGACCCGTGCCTTCGAAGTGGACCCGGATGCGAAGATACAGAAGCAAGATTCCGCTCTTTATCAAGCTTTGGGTGTTGCCGTTTGTTTGGTCGCTGGTCTCTGCGTTGTGTTGGGCCTTTTTCTGGGACTCAAGAATGCCAATGAGGATGATGTAACAACAGCTGCATCTACTGCTTTTGGTTCCATGGAACCATCGGGGACACCATCCTCTGCCCCCACATCAATTCATGAGTCCCTGCTCCAGAACCTGCCTGATTACACCCTGTCGAGCATCTTCAATGGCAGTGACACCCCCCAATGGAAAGCATGGAATTGGCTTGCCAATCACCAGAACATCAGTTTTCTTCCGGACTGGAGAAAGACACAACTGTTCGCTCTAGCATGCTTCTACTATTCCTTTGAGGGTGATAATTGGTTTAAACCAATCAAGGAAAGGTGGATGGATGAAACAGTGGATGAATGCTCTTGGTACTCAAGTGGATATTCCTACTTTTTCAATGGAGAACTCCAGTTTTATGACAATGTACTCCTTCCTTGCAATCATCTGGGAGAATTTACAAATCTGCAAATGGAAGACCTACAGCTCTCAGGCCTGAACCCTTCTGTTCCACCTGAGGTTACACTGTTGACTGCCCTCAGCAGTTTGCATTTGGGATGGAACGAGATTGAGCAACCAATTTCTGCTTTGTTACCAACATCACTCTACAAAATGACTGCCCTGGAATCACTGCGAATGGAGTTGAATCACTTAACAGGTGAAATTCCCACTGAGCTTGGCATCTTTACACATCTGCATTCGCTGAACATGAGAGTCAATCATTTGAGTGGCACACTGCCATCAGAGATTGGTCTGCTGACAGATCTGTCATTTTTTCACTTAGCTGTTACACAGGTGTCAGGAAAGGTACCTACACAACTCGGGCTCTTGACTGCTTTGACAGATTTGTGGTTGAAGGACAACACGCTTTCCGGCCAGATTCCTTCTGAGCTCGGACTTGTGACTGGATGGAAGAGATTTTATCTTGAAGGGAATGCTTTCACTGGTCAAATCCCTTCCGAGCTGGGCCACCTGACTGCATTGGATGTTTTTCGGTTGGACTGGAATCAATTGACTGGTCAGATCCCTTCGGAACTTGCACTGCTGAGTAGGGTGACTGACTTTGATTTGCGAGAAAATCAGCTAACAGGTCAACTTCCACCAGACTTTGGACAGATGGTTTCATTGAGGGGGTTGTGGTTGTCAGGTAACAAACTCACAGGCCAGATTCCAACAGCAATCTGGTTGCTTCCCAACTTGACAGAGTTCCTTCTAGCCAATAACCTCTTCATTGGAGATTTGCCAAGTGAGATGGGGCTGGCGACTTCATTGCAAGAGCTGGACCTTTCCGTGAATCATTTCTTGGGCACAATTCCAGTTGAAGTTGGCATGATGACAGCCTTGGCTAAGCTGTACCTTCACAACAACAGCTTGACAGGAATGCTGCCCAGTCAACTAAATGAGTCCATGGGGTTGAGGCTAGAAGGAAATCAGTTCTCTGGAGTTGTTCCAGAGCATCTATGTGCTGTTTTGTGGTGCGACTGTTCAGCCAATGTCACCCTTGTGGACAGTTGTGCTGACCTGAATGAATTTGCAGCTTTTCCGGGAAGGTCCCCACCCCCTGGAGCCATTGGGAATGATGCTGCAATTGTTCTCAACATTGAAACTGATGCATTCCCAGGAGACATGGACTGGGAATGGCAGCAAGAATCCAATGTATCAGGTGTGTGGGAAACCCTGGAAGATTCTAGTGGTCCGCTTGAAGTCAAAAACTTTTTGTTCTCTTGGATCCTTCCTGTTGCCCATGAGGTGACATACAGGCTAGTGGTGTCAGAATCTTATGGTGACGGCTTTTATCAGTCAGGATGGATAGCTCTCACAGCAGCGAATCAAACAGTGCTCTATTCGTTTCTTGGTGAAGAAGCTTTTACTGAAATCACTGTGGTCATGTCTGTCGGCGCTGATGGATCAGCTGAAGCTGTCACTCACAGTGTCTACTGTGATCCAAAGCATACCCATTGCAGCAGTGCTGCTGCATAAGCAGCTCTTGCTTGTCCATGTGATAGATTCAACATTTAGGAAGTTGCATTGATTACTTTTAAACTCCATGTAGAGCTATATAGTCCGCTTGTTGGGGAAGATGTCTACTGTGTCGTCCAATGAATTGCAGGGTCTTGACCTCAAGCACGCTGGATATGTATACGTACCTGTTGCTTTTTGGGTGTACCTGTTGCCTTTGGAGTACAGGTAGCTAGGTAGGCAGGTAGCTTTACTAGCTAGGGAGGGACTGAGCAATGTTTGGTCATCCCAACTGCAATAAGACCTACCCGATCTGTCCCTGCAATAAGGCTTTGATTTTGGTTCTGCAGCGCAAGAGCAAGAGACTGAAGGGTCACAAAGGAGCAATTGGAGAAGAGGTGGGGCCATGAACGTATATGCTGCAGTATGGGAAGCAACATCAACAACCCGCAACGAGAGCAGGGAGGCAACATCACCGGATCCCACAAATTCAAGCCCTTTGGCCTCGTGCGTCGTGCGTGTTAGTCCCCAGTTTCAGCACCCCTGGGCCCACCGAACCTAGCTCTAGCTGTAATCTGTGTAGTCCTGAGTTTCAAGCCTGGCCCCTTGTCAGCTTCCGTAGTAGATAACTTCCCTATTCAAGACCTCCATAGCACAACATCAACAACAATAAGATAGTACCTACAAGATGCCGCTAAGTTAGCGTCAACTCTTGTGACATTCTCCGACCTACGGGCTTATAGACAAACGCACTTGGACAGTTCAGAATTTCAGTGTCGACCTCCGACCTCCGACCCTCGACAATGGTGATCAAGATCCAATAGACCAAGGAAGGGCATTTGACACTGTAGCAGTAGTACGACGCATAGCCATTCGAAAACACAATTATTTGCCCAGAGTGCAGACAAACCTGTACCGTATTTGGGAAGTTGTCTTTATGCCTCGTGCCAACTCCACTGTTGGCATTCGGTGCTGGATCTTCTTCCATTTCTTCTTTTGCTGGTGGACCATGATACGATTGCGACCGTCATCCGCCTTGACCCTACAACACCACGTGAGGAGAAAATGGTGGTCCACATTGCATGCCGCCCGATGGTCCACACAAGAAATGACGACGTATGAACCCTTATTGATTCCTTCTTCGTATCGCATCATCAACCTTTCGACGGCGGCTCAAGATATCGCGGATGAAATGGCGGATGCGTTGACCCGAACGGCCATTCGACGCATGAGGCTATCGCAGCTGAGGGAAGAGTTGCGTCATCGAGGAGTTTGTCAAGAAGGAAAACGCGATGAATTAATGCAACGGTTACTGGATAATTTAGAACAGGAGAAAAGCAACAATCATCATCCAACAGTACACTCTTCCGAGGTATCCATATCCCTTCCCAAAATGAACCCTCTTCAGGACATGGACACGGAAAGTGAAACTCCTATTCGGGAACTTTCTTCAGACGATGATGATGATACCTTGCAGATTCCAACGATGCAGCAATTGTATACTGCAGATGAGCAGGAGCGAGGCGACGACAACGAACGCCCTTTTTCCATCGATCCAGGTTGGACCTACCTCATTCGCGTCAACTGTGCCCATGCGGGAGGAACCCGAGTAGTGGAAGGATCGGGCGTGGGAATGACTTTGCTCCAAGTGGATCCTGACGCCGCGGATGCGGTACTCCAGACCAACCAAATACTGCTCCCAGGATCCGGGAGGACTCCCTTTGAAGCGGACTATTGCGCTCTCATCATGGCTATGCGACATGCCAAGGATTGTGGGATTCGTCATCTCATTGTGGAAATGGATGCTCTCGGAGTCGTCCGACAAGTCACAGGACAAGGAACCCTGGGTAGCAAGGGGTATCAGCAAGAATTGCATCAAAAGGTACTGGAATTGAAACAAAGCTTTGACACTTGTGAAATTGTGCACCACGGTGAAGGACATAAAAAGAAACGACGTCGAGATGCACCCAAGGATGCCAATAGGATCCTGGCCATGTCGGCATTGGCCCAACAACGAGAGTTGCAGTCATCATCCGATTGGGCCATGATGGAGGATCCCCTCACGAACATGGAAGCGACAGCGAAAAGTAACAGCAACAACAACAACCAGCACAAGTACAACATTGATCCCGACAGGGAATACCTACTCCAATTTGATGGAGGAGCACGGGGGAATCCGGTCGGGGTGGCTGGAATTGGAATGGTGATATTTGATGATACAACAAACAAAGACACTGAAGTTTGGGTTGGATGGGACTTCTTGGGAAGCGATGTCACCAACAATGTTGCCGAATACAAATCACTCATTGCCGGACTGGAATGCGCCCTGCAGTTGGGCATTCGCAAGATACGGGCCGAAGGAGATTCGCAACTCGTCGCGAGACAAGTGACGGGGCAATACAAAGTGAAAAAGGATTGGTTGAAACCACTCTGTGCCCGTGTCAAGGAGTTGAGCCAACAATTCGATACGTTTAGTATCCATTCCGTCCCGCGGGCGGCCAACAAACGAGCCGATTACCTGGCCAATCATGCCATGGATACAGGGACTGGCAACAAGGAGTGCGTATGAGCTGCTACCACGGAAAAGATGCACAACTTGCAACAATTTTTTAGCGGCTTGCCCTGTTGTTGCTTCAGGTTTTGCCTGGCCGCTGAAACATCATCGCCTCGCACATGCTGCTTTCTGAACTCATGGCCAAGTCTTCAGAGACCGCGATCAATGCAGTTGAAGGTCCAGAAACGGTTCAGCTGTGGAGGCAATAGCATGGCCAGGCCAGACAACCTGGTGCTGCCTTTGGCCTGATCTTGCTCGAGATCATAAGAGACCAATGGGAGATCCGCAGGTTGAATGATGGGCCCATCCTATTCAGATTGCTACAAAAAGACGCAGGCTGCGGATTACTGCCATATCGCTTCGCCTCCCCATCCGCTACATCATAGCTAGTAAATCAGAACAAAACCAGTGAACGGCGAACTTCTTAGCTTACTAGCACTACTACTAGTAGACTATTCCATTTATTTATCCGCGTCCCTTCATGTAACTGACACCCTGCCCGAGTTGTCCGGTTCTGGCTCCACCCTGGGACGCAGCCATGGCACTGTTCATCATATTACTCATGGGTTTGCCCTGACCGTTCATCAATCCAGTGGCATTGGCACCTGGATCTTGCGATTTGGGTGCTATAATAGTTTCATCAATGGACAAAATGACACAGGCCGCTTCCACAGCAGCATTGAAGGAGTTGCTCTTGTTGTCACTGGGTTCCCAGACACCCGTTTCAAAGGTATCACAGACCGACCCGGTCTTGACATCCACACCAAACCATTTTTCGTCGGATCCTTCCTGCGCGTGTTTCCGACGCAACGCCGACAAGATATCCGTGGCATCAAATCCCGCATTGTCCGAGAGTTGTTGTGGAATAACTTCCAACGCTTTCGCTAATGCGTTGACGACCAATTGTCCCTTGCCTTCAATGGTCAATGCGTGATTCTTTAAATGTCGTGAGACTTGCATTTCGACGGCACCACCACCCGCCACCACCGATCCGGATCGAATGGCGCGTTTGACGACCATCAGCGCATCGTGGACGGATCGTTCCGATTCGGCAATGAATTGTTCGGTACCTCCGCGCAAGACAATGGTACTGGTCAAACTGGAAGGACACCCGGTAAAAACGTTAAAGCGTTGATCTCCCACTTGTCGTTCTTCAAATACGCCGCTGGTGCCTAGAATGCTTTCGGACAATCCACTGGTGGTGGTTTGCACGGCAGCACCAGTGGCTTGCGCAACGCGTTTCATATCCGATTCGGGCACACGTCCGGCACAGAACAATCCCTTGTCGGCAAAGTATTGCGTGGCCAAATCTCCAATGGGTAACTTGGACATGACAATGTTGGCTCCGCAGTTGATGCAGGCATCCATTTTATCGTAAATGACTTGCCATTCGGCATCGACAATGGATTGATACTGATCGGGATCGGTGATGCGGACTTCGGCATTTTCTTTTTCACTCTTGAGTTCGAGTTCGACATTGAGTAGCAATACTTTGGGATTATCAAACTTTTTGGTCATTTGATCAAATCCAGCATAGCTAAATGTCTTTTTAAAAGCGACGCCCTGAACCCAAAAGGATTGACGAACATCTCCACCGGGAATTCGTTTAATGCCGACGAGTGAATTGACGTCGTCCAATCGATTCTTGGCCGCGAGTAATTCGACGGCATCGACGACCATGGGAGAGAATAAATCCTGATGAGACGCAATGAGTTTGGAATTGAGTGCGGTGGAAGCACACTTGAGCAGCATGTCCTTTCGCTGGTCGCCTTCAAACGACACGGCCATGTCGAGTACTTTTTGTACGGCCAACTGTCCAGCTTCGGACAAGTGACGACGAATAATTTGCGGCGGCACGCCTTCTTCGACGAGTGGTTTGATTTGTTGCAGTATTTCACCCGCCAACATGACGACCGAAGTGGTACCATCTCCCACTTCGGCATCTTGACTCATGCTGATATCCACCAATGTGCGGGCAGCGGGGTGTTCAATTTCCAATAATTTCATAATGGTGGCGCCGTCATTGCTAATGGTCACTCGGGATCCATCAAAGACCAACTTGTCGCGACCTGAGGGACCCAATGTCGTTCGGACGGCATCGGCTACGGCATAACACGCGTTGATATTGGAAATCAATTGGGGTTTGCCCTGATAATAGAAATAATAATAATAGTAGTAGTAGAGAGAGTAACCATGATGAGTGAGTGGTCCGTAAAGAAAGCTGCAAAAAATCAGACCCCTCTCATAATTCATACATCTGTCTCACTTACCTGCGATGTATCAGTTCCTTCACGGAGAAGGATAATACCTGGACGCATTCCAAACGGGTTCGACGCCATTGTCAAAGAGTATTTCTAATAGTCCTTTCTCTTGCTCAAAAAAAGAAATTGCTTTTGGCAAAGGGAGGCCAATGCTGAAAATAATGGGATGAGGTCCACGAAACACTTCGAACGCGAAAGATTGTTGACGGACCATGGACAGACAGCTCAAAAAGATCCAAATCAGCCCACCTAAATTGTTTAATTCTTTTGGTTTCATGGAGATTTATGTATAGATAACTTTAAATCTTTTGCCAAAGGTCATTCGACGAAGATCCAACGACCACACACAAAACTTTGGCCTTCCAAGAACAAAAAGCAAGAAAGACCAAGACAAGTATATCCCAGAGACAGATAGATCCTCTCTCCAACTACAACAACTAACTAACAACAACCATCATCCATCTATTATGGGCGAAGACGGCGTCAAGAAGATCCGCTCCAGAAAGGCGGGTCCCCAATCCCCACCCACGGTGGTCTGTACCGCCAGTGGTCCTCATTCCAACAATGTCGAACTGGGCTTGGTCATTTCCTTGCTGATACTGACGGTCTATGTGTTTGGCTTTTACGAATCGGTCGTTTCGGTTCCCGATGTGGGTGTCAAGAGTGTGTTATCGTCCAAGAGCTGGTATCGACATTTGGGAGAAAACCTCAATGTGGCACGCAGTGAATTCACGACGGTGGTCAGCAAGAATAATAATCCAGTCAACAACAACAATAATAACAATCAAGCTCCAGCCAATAACAATAACAACAACAACAACAATCAAGGAGGAATCTCTCGTATGGACATGGTCGCAGGACAAGAGAATAAACCACAACAACAGCACCAACAACAGCCTCCTCCACCAGCCAATAACAACAACAAGGGCTTTGGCAAACTCAACATGCCCTATGGTCTCCCCGAAGATCAAATTGTCATTCCTCCTCACAAATGGCCCGTTTCGATAAGAGACGAAGTCGACAATACCGAACCACTCTTGCATTCCGGGGACAAAAAGACGGTCATGACAGTCCCCAAACTCTGGTCGCTCCCCGTGCACAATTACAAATTAATGTCCCGCGAAAAAGCCCTGCAAATTGGATCTTGTGCCGAACCCGATGAAAACGGCAATGTCGCTCGGGGTGAAGCCTGTCCGCTCGATCAGAGAACTATTTTTGTCGCCATTGCATCCTATCGCGATTTTGAATGTCGGACTACCGTCGAATCCATCTTTTTAAGAGCCAAAAATCCCAAACGAATTCGAGTCGGTGTCGTCGATCAAATTTCCCACGGAGAAGATCCCATTTGCAATGAACCCGTCAAGGATTGTGCCACAGATCCCAATCAGGCACTCTGCTTGTACGTCGATCAAGTCGATGTCTACGAAATGGAGGCCGCGCTGTCCATTGGACCCGTCTTTGCTCGGCATATTGGATCGCGCTTGTATCGGGGCGAGTACTATGCCACCCAGAGTGATGCCCACGTTACCTACACGACTGACTGGGATGCCGATATCATTGATCAAATGGAACAAACGCATAATGAAATGGCGGTACTGTCCACCTATTTGACCGATGTGCAGGGGTCCATTGATGAAACCACGGGACGATCCCTTCGCAATACACGTCCCATCATGTGCAATACCGTCTACGAGGGCGGACCCCAAGGCATGCATTTACGACATGCCAGTCAACCCGAACGAATGCCCAGTATTCATGGGGCACCGCAGTTGCAACCGTGGTGGGCCGCCGGATATTCCTTTTCGCGAGGACATTTTGTCGTCAATGTGCCGGTACGTGCTAGCAATGCATTTTTTTGATGATTCCTCTGTTGTTGTACATCCCCACTCTTACAGTCTGACTCATGGCTTTCTACCTTGTTTTCTTCTTTGTTTACAGTACGACCCGTATCAACCCATGATTTTCCAAGGAGAAGAAATGAGTATTGGACTTCGTGGCTACACCATGGGGTACGATTTCTATGCCCCAGAACGAAGTGTGTGCTTCCATCACTATGCCGTCGGTAAGAATGCCGCCATTCGAAACAAGGTCAAGCATTTCTGGGAGAATGGAGACCGATACGTTGGTGTGGGAAAGAAGGGCATGGCACGATTGTTGGGAATCGTTCACATGAATCCAGAAAAACCACTGGATAGCTGGGATCACTTGGAAGAGGATATTTACGGCATTGGAGGTGTGCGAACGCCCGAAAAGTTTTACGAGACCTTTGGAATTGATGTAGTCGCCAAGACTGTGGAGGGGCATCTTTGTACGTTTGTGGATGATAGTGGCAAGATGCACAAGCAATTTGTGCCCTTTTTGCGACCCGATGGTATGGGAATTGATTACACCAAGACGGACTATCGATTCAAAGATCCCTGGCCTCAAAAACAGTAAAAGACGTCGAGAGGGGTGCTGTACCAGTAGGCGGCAACCCACAACCCAAACGCGTTTATATACCGTAGTGTCTGTGTGTATCATAACAAGTAGATCAATCTTTGCAGCTTCTTCTTCTCCTCAGATTGCCTACAGTAGCGTAAGAAAGCTGCTCGAGCATGCATTGTCCTTGCTGCAGTATTAGTATGTATGAAATTTATCTAGCATGGGGCATGAATGATGTTTATTCAAACGACTTCCAGTCATCGGTATGATAGTATTCGGCCAACAAGCGGTAGATGTAGCTTGGCTGGAAGGAACCGACATTGGTAACATACAAGCTGACATGCTCTGGCTTGACGTAATCATGCACCGGATTGATCAACTCCACAGACGACAAAAGATCATCTTTTATTTCGGTAATGTCCATGACCTTGCTAGGACTGACCAAATCATTGAGCGTGTCTTGTCCTTCATGAGGGAACATGGGACACAACTTGAACATGCCAGTGATGACGACCACGGGAACGGCATTGTTGTAGGCACCCAGTGCCACCATGTTGGACCCACTCGAGGCTACGAGTCCTCCGTTGGCGAGCACGGCATGGGCCGAGAGCAAGACCTTGTTGACCCGTGCCATAACGGCAAAGATTGCGGAATCATGAATGACAATGGTGTCAATCCCTGCTTTGGCCAGTGACTTGGCCATTTCGTGTCCTCCAAAACTGGGACTGTCCTCACAGACAACGACTTGGAAGGTTCGTTTCTTTTCTGCCGCCGCAATGAGGAATCGTTCAATGGTCTTGGATTTTCCATAGGTCAAGATGACTTCTCCTGCATGAATGTGGTTGGTAGCTTGATCTTCAATATTCCCATACACATCTTCCAACTCTGTGACAATTTCCTGAATGGCTTCCATGACGGTTTGTTTGAGCTCGGGTCGATTCACATAGAATGCCGGAGGAAATTCATTGGTGGATTCCAAATCCGCTTCGGATGCAATGGAACTTTGTCGCTGATGAGAATCTGTCCGTGAGAGTGATCGATTGGATGGACTCTTGACATGCTGTGGCAGCGCCCACAGAATGCTCTGCAGCGAGAGTCGACCAGTATCCGTCGCCTTTCCGTCCGGTTCACCGGCGGCTTCTTCCCGAACGGCTGCCATGACACGACGGACAATATTCTCAATGACAGGTTCTCGGAATCCGCCCACTTCATGGAGCTCTCGACCCAAACCTCGCAGCAAGACGAGCAATTGAGCGCCATTCTTCCATCGCGTGGCTCCAATAATGTGCTTGAGCAATCCCACGGTGCGTCGTGTCACCAAGAGACGATCACTGGTCGATGTAGCTCCCACGGCAGCAATCACTCCATCTGGTCCTGCCTTGGTGGTCGATGAGAGACGACCCAAGCGCAATTCAATTTCAAACTTGTCGAGTAGGGCCAGTTGCTTGGGATGATGCTTGGACAGCCAGGAACGAACGGCGGCTGGATCCGATGTCGACAGGCTATTGCTGCCAAGATCAGGAATGCTGGAAGCTGTCATCTTTGGATGCTTTTTGGACGCAGATGATTATGAATCTCTATTTTCGCGGACAGCCGCAGACAATCTCGCCATTGTGAGCTCGCCTCAACCATCCATCAGTTTCGGGCTTGATAGTCCAGTCACTATCGGGTTTCAACCTGGAATGATTTTCCACGTTCCACGATCCTGGAGCTCTCAGTGCATCTGTCCATGATGTTGCATGTTTTCAGTGACCAAATCCAACCCCTTCCTCCACAAAAGCCCCCTACACCACTTACCCTCTCATCTCATCATATCTACTGGGTACAGTACCTAGGTGAAAAGAAGCAGAATTGCCTCCCTTGGGCAATGGACGCTGCGTTTGATAAGAATAGCGACGGAACGGTCGAGGTACGAAGCTGGGGCTGGGGATTGGTGTTATCCCCACCACCGTTTACCGGTCAGTTGCGCTACCGACCAGGGGACAACCCAATGACACAGAGAATCTCCACCATTGGTGGCCAAAGTCTGGCCCGTTCTTGCTGATAAGCAACGACTGCGACGACACCATCAATTCTTGGGTCCAACGATGTTTTCAGGCAAGGGGATGTAGACTAATTTGCGGTAATGCTCTGGGTATTCGTTGGATGGGTCCAACTTTGCCGTTGGCGCTCGCTTGGCTCGCAACCTTCGAGACGGATGCGACCACGACTTTAGTGGCTAGGGACGGGCACGTGAGCCAATTTTTGGTCTCCTTTGAGCGGCACTGGATGCCTTCTTGCACTGCAACACTTTTAAAAAAGAGCGACGGCAAAACTTCCAGCGTCCGCCGACACTGCTTGCAGCCTTCGAGACGACGAAGGACCACGACTATAGCTAGTTACTAGGTCACCATACGATCATACATGTAGCAAAGAGTCGCTAAACTAAGAAAATTGCGCCGAGGTACCGCGACGCGCGCCAACTTTTGGTCTCCTTTGGAGTGGCTCTCTACGCCTTGCACTTGCACTCTCCGACAAGCGACGGCAAGACTTCCAGCGTTGTTGTTCCTCAAGTTGACTCGGGGAACGGATCAAAACAGCCATTTTTGAATCGGCACTGTTTGCTTGGCGTGACGCAAAATCTTATTCACATCATTGATACCTTCAGGAACTCATGAATAAGCGCGGAACCCTCCACCGGAGGATCTGTCCAGTTCGTTTCATGGCCGGGGGCACCTTTTTTGGGCAGTGGTTGAATGATGATTCTTCGAGTGCAGCAAAGTCCCCAGACACTAGAACTACATGTAGTGAACTGAATCGACGTAAAATGTATATTGATACTAGTAGTTACTATCATGACTGTCAAGAGTGGAGCGCAAGCCTTAGCATAGGCTGCAATGTATTGATTTTGTCGATCTCTAAGAGGTTTTGGTGCCGCTGCGTGGGGTCCCCGGCCCACTCCCAAGCCAGCTTATTGCTTTACCCTCTTTGCGTTCCTCCTTCGCTTATTGCTGGGTTCTGGGTTCGCTTCAGCCTTGTCATCTTGCTTGCCCTCGGCTTTGGTCTTAGCTTCGTCCTTGTCTTCCTCTTTCTTGGCGCCAGCCTTGTCATCTACTTTCTTGTCGTCGGCCTTGTCTTCCTCTTTCTTGGCGTCGGCCTTGTCTTCCTCTTTCTTTGAATCAGCTTTGTCATCTACTTTCTTGTCTTCCTCTTTCTTGTTGGAATCATCCTTCTCTTCTTCTTTCTTGGCATCGGCCTCGCCGTCTGTTGTCTTGGCTGCTTCCTTGTCGTCAGCTTGTGCGGCTTCTTCAAAGGCTTCCACAGCTTTCGCCATTTCTTTACTCATTGCTGCGGTATCCAGCTTTTGTTGTCGTTGTTGCTTGTCTCGCTTGGCCATTCGCACAGCCTTGCCGCCGTAGCTGTTCGACTCGGCGTTGTTGCCATCTTTTGGCTTGGCTTCTGTACTTGCTTCTTGTTTGACTTCACTTGCTTCTGTACTTTCTTCCTGCTTGGCTCCTTCTACAACTGGAACCGTTGTTGGCGCGACCTTATTGTTTTTCTTTGTGAGATATTTGACCCTCCTGGGACGCTTGGTGGCGGGAGGCTCGGTCTCTTTTGGTTTGTCGTTGTTTTGTTGTTCTTGTTGTTGTTGCTTTTCTTCTTCTCCATCAGTGGCATGATGTTCCTTGGCAATGTCTCCAAACTTTGCCATGAGCCCGAGCGGTGCTTCCTTGACATCGTGATTTTCATGCCACTTGACAAAATCCAATCCCATCTTGAGGTCCTTGCTGATTTCTTCCAAGGTATCAAACCACAAGTTGATGGCCGCCACGTACTTTTGACTATTCTTGCGTTTGCGATGACTTTTAGGATCGGGAATCATCCACGGTTTGCTGCCTCCCATAAAGTGGGCAATATCCCGATAGGGCACCACACACTGATGTGGTTTCTTGTATTTGGATGCCTGTTGATGTTTTTCCTCATCGCAATTGAATTGATGAACGAGTGGATTCTCGTGCGAGTACGGTCCCAACGGTTCCAACCGCAAATTCATTTCAAGCGTGGGTTTGGAGAATCCATCAATCGTCTTGTTGGCATTCACGCCGGCATCAATCCAATTCTCAATCTTATCTTGAATAATAATAGACACATTGCGTTTGTAGAATTTGGTCCAGTAGTACAACAATCCCTGATCGGAATGTCCGGCATGGTACCTCCATTTCTTTCCGTACTTGATAGTCCCATGCCATTCGTCATTTTCCGCTTCAAAGTCATATCCCCATCCCCGATTCCAACTGAAATGTGGATAGGGCAATTGCTTGCCTTCTTCCTTCATGCGTCGAATAATGGCTTGCAATCGTTCCCAACCTCCGGCTTCTGGTTCTAGCATGAAAAGACCGGCATTGCAGGGTTCTCCTCGTGTGGCCCAAATCATGTTGGGTTTCAAAAAGGTCGGTGTGGATTTGTGGTCAGCGTCCGACAAATGAAACATGTAATCGAGATTGGCAAGTGGAATGGCATCGGCATCCATAAACATGACACGTCGGTATTGGACCAATTGCAGGGCGCGAAACTTTTCAAAGACCAATCCGGCAAAGGATTCGCGATTGGGTTTGGGCAATGGAATGATTTGAATATTCAACGCGTGTAAATGATCCGTGTCTTCTTGTGGCAGAGCATCGAGTGGAGAATCGGGAGACATTTGCGTAAAGAGAACGACATCGGCGGTGGATCCGAGTTTGCGAAGAAGACGCGTCGCGACGAGCACATCGTAGACAAATCCCTTGTAGGCGGGTCGGTCTTCGTGAATTCCGCCAATGACAAACATGTACGCGTAGGGGCTCTTGGGAGTGAGGTTGTTGATGGTCACAGCAGTGGTTTCCGTCAAGTTGATTTGGGGATCCGATACAGTAATGACGGCCGAACTGTTTTTGGCGGTGACTACTACTACTTCTGTTGCTTTAGAAGTTGGGTTGGCCGTGGGAGACGCCGTGGGAGCGCCTGTGGGAGCCACCGTTGGACTGGCTGTGGGAGACGCGGTGGGACTGACGGTAGGACTGGCAGTAGGAGCTGCCGTAGGCATGCCTTGTCGTAGTTTTTGTTGTGTGAGTTGTCCAATGGTCCGAAGCAATCCTTCCTTTTCCGCGACGGACAATTGACTGGTGGCCACGGAACTACTGAGGGATTCCAAACTCATTCCGTCGCCCAGCAGAGCGCGTTGTTGTTTCTGTGGAGCATCTTCATTCTCACGTCCAGCACCCACCATGGATTGGAGCAATGGAGATGTCAGGAGCAAGTGGTGCACGGCCACGGTAACTCCCAACAAGACCAACAAGGATTGCACCAATCGAGATTGAAACGTTTTGCGGTGAGAAGAGTGCGAAAAGTCTTCTCGACTCGGTACTCGACCAATATTGCTGCTGATCGAACCAG